>KZ062355.1:0-30247 GCA_002091835.1 Anopheles maculatus
GTGGCGATTGCTTTGATGTATACTTTACTTAGATGATTATGGGTACGATGGTGAGAATGCAGCTGGCACTGGTACTTTGCAGAATGCATTCCAATCGTACCGGCTGACCTTCGACTGCCTTTGCCAAAATGCTAAGTATGCTGAGCTGATGTAGACGATTGATTTAATTTGGTGTGGTTCATGAGCATGTATCTGTTGAAGGTTAGCTGCCATAAGCGATCAGAAGGCCTGTTATTTAATTTAGCCAGGAAGTTCTCAACTGTGGATAATGAACAATCAAGCCAGAATAAGAATAATGAATAAGATATAATTGAATTTAAAATTGAATATCAGACTAGATTATTGTAAAAATGTCAGACAACGAGGAATTGTTGTGGTTTAATGACTAGTAAATACATTTTAGTAGAAGCTAAAATGCTCTAATGTTCTAAATGTTCTAAATGCTAAAATGTTCCAACAAATGTTCTAATTAGGAAAAGATGCCATGCAAATTGCATAGTACTGGGCGTTTCAAAATCGAGATATAAAAGTTTGAGCTCGAAGATGTATCGAAAACTGCAAAATCTAGTTGAAACTTATGTCAATATGTTGACATAATACATAATACATAACCAAAAAGATTAAAACTTTGGCTTGGATAGTTAACTTTGATTAGAAATTGTCTTTGAACATAAAATAATCGTGTCAAGGAAATACTCTCTTCCGTCTTTTAAAAAAATACATGTCATCTAAGTTGCATATCTCTAGGCGTTTTAGCATTGCGAGTATTGTAAGCTTTTACTTCGTTGATGAAGTTAACAACACATGAATTGAGTACTGTCGTTGGACTTAGGAACATATTCTCCATTTATGCATTCTAATTGCATAAATATGGGCGTTTTTCTTTGAGATTTCATAAATATTATAATGAATTGAACAAAGTATTCATACTACATTCATTCATACTACAGCCTGAGGAAACTTCTCCACTCAAAATACCTGTCGCGACGGACGAAGCTGGGACTGTACAAAACCTTTATAGTCCCAGTACTCACATACGCCTCTGAGACATGGACTCTGTCCAAAACTGACGAAACCCTCTTAGCCGCGTTCGAGAGGAAGATGCTCAGAAGGTTTTTTGGCCCCGTATGTGTGGAAGGACAATGGAGGAGCCGCTACAACGACGAGCTCTATGAGCTGTACGGTGATCTCACCATCGTGCAGCGAATTAGGCTCGCCAGGCTCCGGTGGGCTGGTCACGTCATGAGAATGGCACCGGACGACCCAGCCCGTAAAGTCCTTTTAGGCCGTCCACATGGACAGAGGAGGCGTGGTAGGCCCAAACTGAGATGGAGTGATGGCGTTGATGCGTCCGCCAGAACGGCCGGGATAATGGATTGGCAGACGACGGCGCTAGACCGTGAGCGGTATCGAGGATTGTTGCAGCAGGCCAAGACCGCGAAGCGGTTGTAGCGCCTGATAAGTAAGTAAGTAAGAACAAAGTATGCAATCAGCATTACAAAAAAGGACATTAAAAGTGTTGCAACAACCTTTAGAACATATTTTGATGATTAATATTGGTTAGATGAACATTTTATTCCACAGCTACTCGACGTGCAGATAAGTGTACCAAAGAAAAATAAATTCTCAATCAAATGAAGTACCACATATTTCCTCCTAAAAAGAACTAAACTCTCTTTTCGCGAGTATCTTGTAATTGGAAAACATTTCACCTGTTCCATAGACTCTTGAAAAAGCTCGTCCTTACCAACAAAATCATCCACCAGGGAGCTCACCATCTGTCTCTTTACCAACAGGTACCGCTAATAAAAATTTGCATTACCATTCCATAGACTACATACAGGGGGTAGCAACAAAAAACAGGGAATCCAAAAGTCAACTGATCCCCGAAAAAGTAACCAAACTAATTGCAACAAGAACCATGACCGCATACATCCGAGCACCTGTGCACCTATAACAACCAAGGTCAATGTGACGGGTTTTTAACTATCGCCACAATCATTAACGGACGCGTTACGGATGTATGTTTGTTGTATGGATGTATGTATGGATGTATGTTGTCCCCTTTGGCGATGGAAAAAGAACAATCCAGAGCAAACATAGAGTCCAAAACGGAGGACCAGATAAAAACAACCGAGATAAATAAAACGGTTCAATTGAAATGAAACCCGTTTGTGGACATTGGACGACCGGACCGGCGAAATATTTGTGGTGGACGAATAAAGCGAGTGAGAGACGCGGTGACCCCAAAGATGGTCAAGCAAGAGTTGGTGGTGATCACCCAACGCTTATAAAAGCGATTTATGTGACATTCCTCATGTGTGCGATTGCGTTGCCAAAACAGAACCGGTTCTATTTTTTGTTGTTGTAGGTACCACACTGTCCGAAGAGCTTCACCAAGGAAGCGTCGGGATGTGTTTATTGGTCAAAACATTATGGACAGGATCGAAAAAGTGTTACTATTCAAAAACAACCCCTTAGGGCCTACTATCCACCTTAATGGGCTTTAAATTATCATCCTATAATGCCGAACTCTCTGCATACAGTGCATGTAAGCGTTCGGTTTATTTCTTTGCAGCAGCAGCAGCTCATTATGGATGCGAAAAATACTTAAATCTGTCAAAACCTGTTGAAATATGGCGAAACGTCGAGGCACTCACACGAACTCAGCGTGTAATAAAATCATAAAATGAAGATATTGTTAATTTCGACGTAATTTAAGTGCAATTTAATTTCGCAATCAACAACACTGCAGTCGGTGAGCATCTCCCGCTGTCCCTGTGCGTTGGGTTCCAATATTCCTGTGTCCAGTGTGTGGAATTGGTGGTCGATGTGATGATTCCCGAAACAAAAAACGAAAGGAGATGCAAGACCTCAAAAACCACATCACCGCAAAAGGGACCTCTCTTCACTCATTAACGTGCGTCCTGTCCACGGTTGGCGTGCGATTTTTTGTGACTTTCGAGCATTAATAACGCTTACAGCACCATCCACGGTCTCAATGCAATTCGCACCTTTCCGTGTGTAGCAGCAATTCGCTGAAACAATGCAATTCTGCCGCAGGGTGCGTTTTTTAAAAGACACGTCACGAAAATTAAAAATTCCAAACCGTCCTGTCGGAGAGACACAAGGAACTCAAAGGATTCCTTGGTAAGGAATGTCACTCGGTGGAGAAAAAAAACTCACCCTACATGATTTGGAGCACTATCAACTCGTGCCGGAATGGATCTTCATTGGCGCATCGGTCTGTTTCGTTTCCGTTATACGTTTTATCGCAAAAATTCACCAACACGACACGATACGCACCGAGCGATCGATTGTTTCTGTCCATTCAGCGAGGGAACTCACGTACTTGAGCGTGAGCCCGGAAAACAGGTTCTTGACCACGAGGCAAGCTTGTCATCTTTTATCAGCAACGGTGGAAAACGGGTCACGAGAAGGAACGGGAGACCGCTCGGTATGGGGTCAGTCCATGCGGATAACCGGCATCATCATTAGGCAAGGGTGCAAGTAGGTCGAATTAATTTGTTACGGAAGACTTTTTGTGTTGTTTTGTTGGGGGACGGTGTGTGGCGTTAACGAGAGTTGATGGAAATTGACCCATCCAAGCATTCCGAAACCCGTCGAACCCCCTAGTCATCGCCAGAGCCAATCAATCAATCGACAATCATAAGGGTCTATTCAGGCGCGAGCTTCGTGCCAAGGGCCAACAGACCACAGACCCATATGTTTGTATCGAACGTACCAAGCGAGTAAAAAAAGGCTTCTATGAATGAAGCAGATAGAGCAGAAAGGGTCAAAATTGCAGTGCAGCAAGTGCATTGAAGGTGCAGGGTTTGTCACGCGATAGCTGCTTTTAAATCCACCAACAACATTCACCCAATGTGTGAATTTGGAAACCTTTTACTGACTGCCAAAACACTTAGTCCTAATACACTGTACGTCGATAATCAACAATTTAATAAGAGTGATTGCATACTTTTAGGCGTAGGTAATTACGAGGTAAACATTGAATGGTTAGATTGACTGAAAAGAGTCAAAAACGGGATTAAAACTACCTCCTAGTACATCGTATACCAATGAGATTCACTTTAAAAATAACAATTGCATACATTCAGGCGTTATCAACTACGAAAGAATCAATAGAGCAAACTTTAACCAATATTTATCAAACAAATACGATGAAATAATCATATTTGTTACCATTCTCGGTTAGAATACCTAGGAACCCTGCATAAAGGTGAATGTCCTTGCGCACTGACCCATTTCCTACAATTTCCACGAGCAGAAAACATGAGCTAAATTGGTACAAAGTGTTGAAATGCTAAAATTAAGAGAAAAAAACCCGCAGTACCGCAGCAAAAAAACTCTTTTAAACGAAATAATCAATGTTTTCTAACACGAAGAAAAACAACCAAATACATTGAACGATAAACTAAAACTAGAAAACATGCACAACAAAAAATAAAAGGTTCGTAGCTTCAATGAACGAGAATTGCAAGTTCGCATGTTGCCCGAAAGAAGAGCGATAAATCTTCGTTACGCCCGAGCCACAAACCACTGCGTTCGCTAGCTTTATTTAGGTGAGTTGGGTAAAGGAAAAAACTGGAGTCGAAAACCCCTCCGACTTATTCTCGATTAGCAAACGGTCAGCCAAATGGCAGAATGGGTTTCCCGGCGAAAAAACGGCGAAAGGAAAATTAAAATTTATTTTCTCCAATAGCTGTGTCCAGAGCACATTCTTCGGGTTTTGTTTTGGAAAGCGTAAACCCCTTTCTGAAATTTAGAGTAATGGGATATTTTTTTCCGTTTATCTTAATATTTTTCTGACAGGAAATTATAACTGGAGTGATTATTTTTTGTTAAATGTGCTTGTTGCCCTCGAAAATTCAAGCACGTTATGAGTTATGTCCTAAAAAAGTATCGCATCAACATTGAAGTTTAGGACTTACTGAAGGACATTAGGTCGTTATGGAGCGTCATCTTTCGTTGCGAAGCTTTTATAAAATTTCGCAAAACTCTTTAACAAATCCTGATTTCTATTCGCTCTCGTTTTGCGAGACGCTTCTACGAAAGTTAGTGCCTTGAAGGAAAGTTGGCAAAACTAGGTCGACCTCTAGAATATCCGCATCCGAGCTAGCGCAAGATGTCGTTTCGGGTGGAAAACTCTTTTATATTCCCCGTTTTCAACAAACTTTCGTGCGAATGCCATTTCCGGTGTTTAAGTTTTTCAGCTACTCACGTTTGTTGACAGCTGACTGGAAAGACTCATGACTTGGTCCCGGGCGTCCGCCAGTTCGCGCTTGAGGCGACGCACTTCCCCTGCCTGCCGTTCCTCGGTCGAACCGTATAAGGATGAACCTCCCGAAAGGAGCGATGCCTGACTGCCGTGCACTTTGTGGGATGGGAAGAGTTGGCAAATAAACCGATTAGAATATAAGTTTGCATACATTATGGTTGGGCTAATGTCGCTTACCTTCGTCGTTCTTCTTCGGATAGGTCAACCGGTTGCCAGCAGCGGCACTGCCCGGCGCTCCGGTATGGGTCGGTGAGAGTAGTCCACCGAATCCGCGGGCCGGTGGTGTTGGGGACGTTGGTTGACTCCACGGTACCATGCCACCGTTGCCGGCGTGCACAACCGTACCGACGGGAAGACAATAGTACGGTTCAATCTCCACGTCCGGGCCGCGGCTCAACATCGAGGGATACATTTTCTCCGATTTGGTCGATCTGGGATTTGAGGGAAAACACACAGAGAGATTGGAAAGACAAAGTTAAAACCCATATGGCGTTGATATTGTTGCAGTGAGGACTGTTCAGGTAAAGGTGACGCTACGGAGAGCTCATCATAACGTGGATGTGTAAGGTGATAGGAGGGCGAATACCTTGACTTAATAGCATGAGAAATGAATGTTTAAAGAGCTGGAAAACTTGGTAGGAGTTGGTGATGAGATGTAGAAGCATGCAAACATGCAAACCACTGCGAATAAGAATCAGCATTTCGAGTTCGAAATGTTAAACCTGGTACCGGGATGCGATGCGTACGGTGATGTTGTAGAAGGTGATATACAGGACACCGGACCTCGGACTTGTCACAGTGGGAAGTTTTGAAGCAAATGTGGGGTTAAAACTTGAAGTGATGTACGTTGATTATCGTCTGTAAGCAATCTAAAACTAACTGTTGCTATCTTAAGACGCACATTGTTTTAGCTTTGTGAACGCTTGTAGTATGCCTTACCTTTACAATAATAAAAATACTTAACATTGCGATATTTGTACCCTAAACCCGTGAAGTTTCCACCTCACCGAATGCCCGTTGTGCACGCGAATAAATATTTAAATCGCAAACAGTTATTCAGATTTTGAACTTCTACTTGTGTGCGGGTCGTGTTCGGATTCCAACCATTGCTGGAACGCTTACGGAGCGGTCTATAAATGGTCAGAACGTCAGAAACCACAGCCTCTCAGGGAGGTTGGGCGAATGTTCCAAACCCGCCAGCCTGGGTCCAGTACGACCTGAAACGCAAAAAGAGTTCCTGCTGCTGACGGACAAACATCTCGCACCGTCGACAGCATTTATGATGTGGCAATGGCATAAAACGTGGTGGTCACGGTATGGTGACAAACGCCACCGTCTACGTCCTGCTTGCTTATGCTTATTGCGGCGATGGCTGTGGCGCATCGGCACGTAAATAAGCGTCCCCAAATGGGCGAATAAATATTAAAGTGACGCGACATTAGGTCGGGCAGGTTTGACCAAGGCAGGCGGAGGGAGGATGGTCTGTGTATGCGCGAGACGTAACGGGCTGCCCTTTACCTAACTTCAATCAGTGGTTCCGTCGACGTTTAATGAGGAAAGTTAATCGCTGTCGTGCAGACACCCAATATGGGGAAGTACCAGCATACCGAGCATTCATGCCGAGTTTGCCTTCAAAAGTCTGTCGGTTAGCGTATGGTGGGAACCATTTCTCCTTCATCGACTGAGCGAAATAGTTACTGGTCAATCAAAATATAGCTCACCGAAAAAACAACTTCATTGGAGGCAATCATCATGCTTGCTTCAACCTCAAGCCCATTTTCCACTGCTTCGAGCTGTGGTGAACCTCGTCTTCTTCAAAAAAAGCAATGTGCTATTATCGTCAGCTACTTAATACGATTTTTATGACACGATGAGTTTTACGACACTCCCATTTGGAAGTTATTTAGCAGCCATTGTTCATGTAAAAATCTCTTCACCAGAAGAGCGACCGGAAAATTCCACTGCATAGCACAAAACCGGCACACAACATTGTTGGACGCATGTCTAGAAAAATGGTATTAAAACGCTAGACAAACTTCAACAATATGGTCCGCAGCAGATGACCTCGTCCGAGTGGTGCCCCAAGCACCAAAGCACGCCCGATGGATATTAGTGTCGATGGCTGCAAAACTGAGAATTATCCCAAGAAGAATAATATTATCAATAGCCCACCAACCAACGCCAGAAGCGTGGAGACTTTTTAATTCCTTTCCATTGTCCATCGCATGACACTGTGACACTCGGTGAGCCTATCCAGACGCCCGGAAACAAAAGCTCCAAAACCGATGCGTTCAAAATGCAATAAAACAAAGTAAATTTAATTAAAAACTTTTTAATCTTATCACACCCAACCGGTTGCAGTAGCTCGCCGGCGCTCTTTTCCATCTCATCCTCAATAGCTCAAATGCCAAGGTGGAAAAATGGAGAAGGAAGACAGGACGCGTCCGTACTTTGGTTGTTGGAAGGAGATGTTTTAAATTCAACTCGATGGATGAATGGAGTACCGTAACCAGCAGCTAGGTGCTGCTAGTCTGTGCAATATCTTCATTTAGTACACCAAACCGTGAGCACCAAACGGTATCGATCGGTTATCGAACGAAGGTAAAGGTAGAGTGCTAGAGTCCTCTTCCACACGTGCCTGTCATTATCCGTGCGAATGGTGCATAATTCATGGTCGATAACACACACACACCCGAACCAACCGAAGGCTTATCGTACCGTTCTCTTGAGCCGTACAGGAACGAGTGCGAGAGCGTCATAATGACGGCTGTCAATCGTGCTGTGAAAATGCAATGCGTAAGTGAGTGATAAGGGAGTAAAGGCAGGTGTGCTGGAGAAGGATGGGGTCCGAAAATGAACATCCCCAACGGCGTAAGCATTCCGGACACGAAGGAAATGCCACGTCGCTCTGCAGGGGAAATAAATTTTCCAGTTCGGGTTTCTTTGCGTGCATATTCCTCCTGAGCACGTGAAGTCATGTGTGGTTCACTACGGCATGCTAGGAATGTTCACGGTGGTATTGATTTCAACCGGGAGGTCACAGCGTGTTTTTAAATGTGATGAGTTGATGAGGTTCGTGTGTTCTGTGTTTTTTTGTTGGTAATTTTTGGAGCTTAATAACGCTATATCTACCTGGGGTAGGTCCTCTCTTTCAGATAGCTATCCAAGGTGCGTGAAGAAATAAGAAAATTGGACGTTAAAGGTGTTACACGAGAACGTGCCGATTAGAATTCGTACAGATATCATTTAGCCTCAAGGCAATAGCTTCCTATAAGCAGATCGTGATGCAAACGAAAAAACTGGAAAAGCAGAAACTCTGAGTTCTCTCCATTAGAATAGAGGGATAAGTGTTCCAAAAAAAGAGGCGAATCGAAACAGAAACAAAATAACCTTAACAAAACGCATTATCAGTGTAGCTTCAACTTTTTAGTACTCTTTTAGTACAGCAATACTGCAAAATAGATATTTATAAAGAAGCAAACGAGGATTCGTATAAAAAAGCGCACTACAAACACATCAAACACAACACACTTAGCTCCTTTCATCAAGAAAGAGTCCGAGACACGAAACACCAACATCGAGACACGGACACACTCACGGATCCCGGGGATGCATAATTACCTGATGCTGTTACTACGGTTCAGACGCGGACTGTTCGTGGTGCCCGACTGGTGCTGCAGATGCGGTTGCTGTGTTTCACCGCGCGTATGATGCAGCAGCTTGTGTGGTCTGGTGACGGCACCGGGTGAGCCGGTCACTGCGGCGACCGCCGCCGACGGTGCCGTACCGAGCGAAATCGCATCCAGCGTGTCACCTTCCGACAGGCGGCTGCTGGCCGTGTTCGAATGCTTCAACCACATGGCGTACGAACCGTAGTCGGGTTTAACCTCCGCGTAGGTCTGCGTGTCGGAGAGGCTACCGTCGGTAAGCTTGGCGGAGGCGCGATTGGACATTCTGAGCAACAGCATTTTTGACCACGAGAGAAATTGTTCAGCCGCGAGGGGTGTAACAGTTGGTTGAGGTTAGGATGAGGGAGGGAGAGCGTAATAAACCCACACAGAAACCGTTGGAAGTCATCAAGAGTCGTTAGGACGTGTTAGGTAAGAGAGAACAAGGGAGAGAGAGAATGATATGTGAAAGAAACAAAAAAAATCGGTTAGTGTTAGGAGTATTCCGATGCAGTTAGTGTGTAGGAGCAATGATTAGCCGCCCTGGTGGTGTTAGCAAAACCGGGAACACAAACCTATGTTGGAAGACATGCATATCTAGACCGGGCTTAGGTAAACTGTGCGTTCCGGAGCCAAACCTTTCTTTCACCGACTGGCTAAGCTGTGCCGCACCGGGTCCTGTCAGCGAGAAGCTCCGATACTGCGGATGTTGCTGGACTTCTAAAATGAAACAGATACGGAGATGGGTGTTAACGATGGTGGTCACGAGAATTTTAAACTAGCTAAGCATGATGCGACTTACTGGCTTGGAAGTCAGCGGTTGTCGTTTGTGTGCCGCCGGATACCTTCAACTTGCTGGATCTTGGCACAGCCGAAACGTGAGCAGTTCGTCCTCCGGTAAGCAAATTTTGTCCCTGTTGCTGCTGCTGCTGCTGTTGCTGGTGGGGATCTAATCCCGGCATACTGGAGCCACCGTTCGTTCGCTTAATATATCCAAAGCTCTGCGGGACACCACCGGCCGCCTTGGTACGGCCCGAACTTCCTTTGGAAGATGGTGTGCTTCGTCGTGACTGACCGGGGCTAGAGCCGATCTTGTCCTTGCGGGACGAGGTCGGACTCGGGGGCTGTGAGCTGTGCTGGCTGTTGGTGCCTCCGTTGCTACCGTGCCCGATGGGCGATGGTTCCGGCAGCTTGCCCCAGTATTCGCGCCCGTTCGGTCCAACCGAACTGCCGCTGCTGTGACGTGCGCTCTTGCCGTTGACATGTGAGTGCTCCATTGCAGGTGGGTTCGTTCCCACACTGTCCAGATGATCGCCACGGCTGCTACGACATCTGGAGAACGAGGAGAAAATGGAGAAGCAAAACAAAAAAGAGTCACATTAGTTATATGCACACTCGCTCCCCTGCACAAGAGCCGGCGTTATAAACGATATCTGCAGAAAGTGAATTATCCTTGCGAAATAATTAAACATCCAGCAAATGGGGTCGAAACCCGGCAGGCCTGTACCTGCCATAAGTCTTACGGTCCGGGAGCTCTGTTTTGGTAGTTTCGCATATGCTTTCGTGGTGCGCCGAGTTGTTTTGCATATCAACACTACTTGAAACTGTGGCCGGCAGCCTACTTCTGTTTGCTATGTACGGCTATTTATTAAACCACTAGCCGGCCAGTGCGCGACGTCTCGCTTTTGATAAATCCTATCAAGTCGCGAGTGTTCGGGTCCTTCGGATACACGCTGCCGGCGATTCGACTGGTGTGTTTGGGACGATGTTGCTGGACGGCGAGAAATTTATGCAACCCGTTCGGTATGTGCAACCCACCCAGCACCCGGGAGAGGATGTTATTTTCCTTGATAAAGCTTAATTTAATTTTCCCACCGGACCCGGACCGGTGTGGACATTGTGTTGTCGATGTGTTTGCATGCGATAAACCGCTTGCTCGTGTGCCGGACATTAGACACATCAAAACGGCAAGCTCTGGCTCGTTAGATATCATATTTAATGGGTTTTCGGGAAAGGATGTGAAGCTTTGCCACGTGAGTGAGAAGCTTGCCACGCGCGATGGAACAATGTTTGGATTTGTGTGGGGAACAAACAGTGTTTCAGCAATAATATTAATGTTTTGAACAGCATGTAGAATTTAATGGTATAGTTAGTGTTGTATAGATAGGAAGCAACAAAACTGAGTACTAAAAATAATTCAAACCGTTTAGAACAACTTTCCGTTAAACGTAGAACAAATACGCCTAAAGCTATGCAATATGTATTTTACGCACTATAGAGTGTACAGTGGACATAGCGACATTATTTTTCGCGTAATGTTTGTTTTGATTTTGCAATTTATCAGAATAACATGAATATAATACAAATACAAACTTTATGTTTGCTTCATAAAGGTTTTCCATTAAAATTATTTTATATTGACAAGAATTTTGTTAAAAATTAAATTTGAAATTAACTTGAATGAGGTATAAAAAGCGCGTGTATTGGCGTTAAAACAGACAATAAATATAATAGTTATAAATGACAATGGAAAATGAAACATGAGAGCTACATGAGAAATCCTTTGTGATAGTCCCACCAGTTGGCAACTATCCGTTTGAAGACGCCACCAACGATCGATAAAAAGGAGAACGCGATGTTTTTCAGTAATGAATATTTAAAGACCTCTTTTACCGTCATCACGGTCTGTACGACCGTTCTATTTGCACAGTGTTGTGAGTGTTTGAGAAGACGTTGCTTGCTTGAACGGTTTTGAAAACCGGGATTTTAAACGACACCAAGCCAACTTGACAGACGAATGTTTCCATCCGTACACGGCAATCTGGCACTGTGGTGGAATATTAATCAGTACGATTTACATCGGCAAACAAGGAATCGGTAGAAAGCGATCGCGTTTTTCGCAAATGAAGGAACATGCCGGGCATCTATTTTGGAAAGCTTTCTTGATTGTCGTCGCATCCCATTTGCATGCATTACGAGGTGGGAAAAGCAAACGATCTGCTTTTAATTGTAAAATCAACCTGACTTTCGAAATGAGTTGTCATGCAAGGTTCGAATGGGTTGTTTATGCTGGATGATTTGAAAAGAGTGAGAAAAAAGCTTATTCGCAATGTTAGGAATAATTTAATAAAAACGCCTAAAAGTATGCAATTAGCGAGGCAAATGTTCTCTTTCAGCTATTCTTCAGGAAAAAAATATCCCAATGTTTTTTAAATTCCTGAAGCATCGTATGAATTCGCACAAAAGCAACTAAAAGAAACATAGCCTCCAGTTATCCTAGGTCAGGATGGTGCAAAAACTCGGTCACAAACCACGACACCTAGTAACTCTCCCAACCCGTAGACGCCATAAAAAAACCTTGTGCCAGGCGTCTACTGGTTCGCTTATTTATATCCAACCGCAATAACATTACTTTCCGGTGAACGATGGACGCCGATGACTTGCTTTGTCCAACGAAACATAAGGAACGGGCTTGGAACGAATTTATTAATGCGGATAATCCTTCAAGAACCGCACCATAGCACCACTAGCTTTCGTGGGGTTTCGTCAGGCTAGATGAAAACGCCTAGTTACGCGGGTCAATATTGACCTGCACAATGCGCTCGGTGATGGCGAGCGTTTGAGCAATTCCCTTTAATTAGTCATCTGCGTGACAAGTGAGTCGCGTTCGCGTCTTTTTTCATCGAAGGCCATGACAGTATAGCGACAGGGAGAAGAGACACGATGTCTTAATTGAAATTAATGGAGACGCATGGTACGCGCTGGGTCGGCTGATAGTCTTCCTCAGAGGACGGTTCTGGGTCTTATCACTATCGGTGGTTCCTTGAATTGGACGAGCTGCATATTTTTCGTTTCGTTTTTAGCTCTTTTATTTTAAAGCGAGCAAACTCTCTTGTCAAAGTCCCCAATCCTCAATGGAATCAGACCGGTCCCGAATGGAATTGGTTCCAATTAGGGTTGGAAATAATTTAGATTACACGGTCTCGTGTCGCATTCTCACTCTTCCCTCCGATTGCAAAGAATCATCAAGGAATTGAAATGTTTCCTCGAGATTGGACGAGTGGACTACTCTCACTCATCGGGCAGCAAGTCGGTCGATAAAGTGCATTACGTGCGGCTAGCTCACAATACACTTGCGCACGAAAGTGCATTCCTTGCCGGTAGGAATTTTTTTCCACCCACCCAAGTGGATGGAAGATTTTTCTTACGATTTGACCAACCATCTCCCGAGGGCGCTACAAGTAGCGCTTCCATTTTCGTGCACAATTGGTAAAGCAATTTTCTTGCACTAGACACACCGGACCGTAACACCGCAAGGTCAAGGAGTTGTGAAACCGGAGGGGAGAAAACAGACGACCGGGATATGCGGGTCTTTGATTCGACCAATTTATTTCGCTCATCACGCCACACTTAAGAGGCTTGCCGGTTCGCCCTCGGAAGGCTGAGTTGGAGAGCGTTTTTGTGTCTGAAAGTGTAAAGTGTCTTTTTTTGTCGCTTTCTTTAAAAGTATTGCTGTATGTCTTGCTCTTTGCTACACTTTGTACAAGTGCGAAAGTTGTCAAGTAGCGGAATGTAAATTTCAACAGAGCAATTTGTGGATTACGTCCGCTTTTGCTTTTTCGTTGCGGAGAAACAAAAAGTTTTTGTGGAAGGTGAGACAGTGCAAGACAGCACAAAAAATCAATCTCTTTGACAATAAAATGCGGGTTTTATTGGGTTTTTAGGTAAAGTTCTTGATGTTTTGTGAAAGATTTCATGAACAAACCATCGAAAAAGACTGGTTTTTGATTTTTAAAATCAAATTCTTGCAGTTTGAAGATAAAAACTATTATGGGATTGTAATTTGCATACCTTCAGGCGCATAATATTTCAACTTATATCTGAGCTTTTACTTTTTGTATAGAATATTCGTAGTATCGTTTCATAAAATTCATACTATGAGAAGTTATTGAGCAAGTAGACATCTAAAATTTCAACATAAATATCCTACCCTTCCCAATCTTTTGCTTGCGGATTGCATAGTTTCAGGCAAGCAATTAACGCTTTTCATGACATATTTTGATCTCATTAGTTTGCTATAAACATTGAGTAAGAAACTTTCACAAAGACCCAATCCTAAATCTTTCGGACCACGAAGACCACTGGAACTGTCACTCAGAAAACGCCAAGACAATGACGAAGGCCAATCCAATGGCGTTCTACCCCAGTCTTCAAATCTCAAAAACTCGGTGTGATTTGATTGCGACTTAAAAAGGGAGGGATGAGATCACTTTTATAATTTCCTTTCCTACAAAAGCCCAGCTTTAAAACAGAAACCAGAAGCGAATAAAAAGGGAAAACTGGCAATAAAATTGATTGGTTCGAAGCGTTTTTCCTTTTTTTTTTTTACCAATTTGGTCAATATCAATGGGTGGGCGCATGGCATGTGCTAGAGAAGCTGCATGCTGTCGACGAAATGCTATTAAAATGCTGTTGTCGGTTGTGCACGGTTTCCTCTCGATTTAATTCCGTACGAGGTGTCACAATGTAACGATGAGTTTTAGTGAATGGGAGCTTCACATTGCCTGTTGGCGTACTAACATTAAAGTGGTTTAGCCTTTTATAATGGTCAGTGAGGAGAGAGAAACAAACAAAACACATGATGATGATGTTGAAGCAATCTCCGATACGGAACAACACAACCACACCGTACATATATAGAGATAGAGTGATAATCTCATAAGGACAGAAGTCGGTAAAAAATAATATCCTTCCGCGTACGATGGCAGCTCTAACGAATCGACTTTTTGTATTCGCGTGGCGTTGGTGGCTTCCAAAAATAAAAACCCCAGAAGCAGTTCAGAAATCGATATACTCATCACCACTTGTGGCGTGTTTTTTGGTTGTGGCCTTAAAATAAAAATAAAAATTCCATCATGCAATAATATCGCTTTTTCGATAACTATGTTTTCGCGAGGGACAGAAGCGAGTTGTTGTGGTTGTTTGGGGATAATTTGAAATGCAAATGAAATGCACACACATACAGTGATCCTCCTCAATGGTGGGTTTTGTTGGTGAACGAAAACACATTAAAAAAGGGAACTCATATGATGATTATAAAAAAAAAGTGGACGGAAGACAGTCAGAGCTCACAAACCGGATCAGTTGTTTGTCACGCAAAAGAACAAATTGACACTGGGGAGAGAAAGGATAAGGACCGGGGAGAAAAGTGTGGTTAAATCCAATTAACGTCGGGGAGGTAGATCCGCCGGCATCATAAATCATATGCATTTGCGTGCATTATCCGCGTAGCATCGTGTCCAACTGCAGGCAGCATCGACCGGATAATTCAATAATCCGTTCACGCGTTCCATAAATCATGTGAAAAACGGATGGATGGACGCTTCCACACACGGCGGCTGCGAAATTTGCCGTAATTAATCGATCCTGTACGTGTCGCTCTGCATCGCAGTCTGTCGGCAAGGCTTCCAAACGTTGAACCTTTGCTTCATGAACCCCGATAAGGCTTGCGATTACCGAAACACCTACATCAAGTGCGTACTGCAATAAAAGGACATAAATCATCTAATGGAATGTGTTTTTGCAATGCAAATCATATGTTTTAAGGCGTTCTCTGGAATTTATCATCCACGATAAACGAAGACTTCCTGGTTGATCGCTTATCAAGGAGGCGTAGCCAGGATAAGTTTCCCAATTTTGTTTCCAAGCAGATTAGATAACACCGACAGGCTCTTAAAAGAACGATTCGAGAGGATAATCAACAGGAACTAAATTGGAACCTTCTCTTTCTGTCATAAAGTGAAGAAGATGTGAGTTGTTTCCGCAAAAGCATCATGGGCGCCACCCTTCATAAAATCCTACGGATCGAGGTTGGTTAAAAATAGGCCAACCGTGTTCTACCCCAGTTTTTTCCGAGCTGTGAGAAGGTCCTCGCAGGTAGTAATCGGTTTTTTTTTGTGTGCGCCTACTGTAGAACTCTGTCCTCACCACAGCAGATTTCGTTTATTGAAGTTCGATTGATGTAAAGGATGTGCCCGGTGTAAAGGGTAACGACCCACAGCACGAGCTCCCAGTCGAACGAGAATAATTTGACTTTTATGACTACCGGATCGGCCTCCAGCACACCGTGCCAACTTGTGGGAAGTCTCAGGGCGGATATCCAGTTGCGGTTGGCCAAAGGATTAAGGCAAGTGTGTGTGTGTATTTTTTGTTGAGCGATAGGTCGCTTTACGACCACGACCGTGGTTGAGAGTTTTATGAGCAGGGTTGCTGCTGACCGGTGCCAAATCCATGATAGCTTTAAATAGGTTCCACGACACCAGTTCTAGGTTAGTTAAAGTTTTTAAAAATAAGTTTAGGATTTTAATTTTGATGGTTGTA
Source organism: Anopheles maculatus (assembly GCA_002091835.1). Classification (NCBI taxonomy): domain Eukaryota; kingdom Metazoa; phylum Arthropoda; class Insecta; order Diptera; family Culicidae; genus Anopheles; species Anopheles maculatus. The sequence continues at coordinate 16,348 of KZ062355.1, forward strand.
CAAAGTTACCTTGTGAACGAGAAGCTCAAAATGACAGTAAATGTGGTAAAAAAAGGAGTATAATAAGTAAAAAATTGGTGACGAATTGCATAATACAGAATCTGTTATAGCAAATGCGCCTAAATGTATGCAATTTACGCAACAACGGTTTAAATCATTTGTGGCAACTTGTTTCATGACGAGTGCGCGATAAAATTAAAAAAATAAATCAAAAACGCCTAAAACTATGCAAGACGTATGACAAATTCATCCGTTTTTTCTATTTCATTCAATCCATTCGATTTATTTCAAAAGAAATATACTTATTCAACCGTCTTTATGGACAGCTTTCCACCAAATAAATCCAACGACATAAAAACGGACCCCTTTTGGATTGGTGTGCAGCGGCATTTTGGGTGGCAGTAAAACATGGCTCAATATTTAAACCATTGCCAAATCGCACTGTCAGTCGTGCGATACGGCGAAAGCATTATGAAGCTACAATTACGAAGAAATATAGCTTTGCTTGAAAAAGCAGCACCACCATGAACGCTACCATAAATTCGGCTTCTTTTTAAGGCCAAGAAGAATGATGCTTTAGGCAAGCCAAAAAGAAGAAATGTAAAAGAGCTTTAAATTTTATTCGATAGCTTCAAGCAAATCAAGCTGGTTGCGCGCTTCAAACCACCGTAAACGATGTATCTTACCGAAATTTCATCGTATGCCACGAATTTGTTCACACCTTGGACTTGTTTTTGTTGTGGCAAAAGGTGTGTGTGTGATTTTTTGTTTATTTTCTACAAATTTAAATAAATGTACTTCCACCTAGTCAACTCCGAGTCCTTTCCATATTGTTCGTGGTGTGAAGGTGATGTAGGCGAAGCTTCCGTTTACCAGACACCAAACACCTGGGTATCTTGCACCGGTCGGTTGACTGGTTGGGTTAAACCATACACCAATCTTATTTACATAGCATAATTTACACAGCACACCGCTTGCATTTACGGTCGCTGCTGACTCACGACGGCAGTAATAAGGATCCTGGGAAGAAGGAAAAAAGGAAGGAAACAGCTTGCTCCTTTCGGTAGTTTGCAGTGTGTGTGTGCAGCTGGGTGTCTGAGAGACGGCGAGTCTAGGAAGAAAATGCCACCCTCAGTTAAAGTAGGTTTTTGTGGGCATGCGAGTACTGAGTTTTGTGAGACCGCGCTGTAAGTGCGCTGCAATTAAAATGGGAACAGTATTCGGTGAAAAGAAACTTTCCCCGTGTGGTTGGGCCACCAGTTTTGCCCGGCTAAGTGGGATACGTTACGTAAACGTTGCAAGGATTAAGTGAAATGATTTAATGCCGCTACTTAACGCAGCCAGATTAAGGCATGCAACACTGGTTGCTTATTAGTAGGCAAAATGGCGATATTGTTAATTAATTTTAACGTTGCGCGATAATATTTGCACAATTGCATACTTTTGGGCGTTTGTAGTAAATAGTACCGGGTCTAGGAAGAAAATGCCACCCTCAGTTAAAGTAGGTTTTTGTGGGCATGCGAGTACTGAGTTTTGTGAGACCGCGCTGTAAGTGCGCTGCAATTAAAATGGGAACAGTATTCGGTGAAAAGAAACTTTCCCCGTGTGGTTGGGCCACCAGTTTTGCCCGGCTAAGTGGGATACGTTACGTAAACGTTGCAAGGATTAAGTGAAATGATTTAATCCCGCTACTTAACGCAGCCAGATTAAGGCATGCAGCACTGGTTGCTCATTAGCAGGCAAAATGGCGATATTGTTAATTAATTTTAACGTTGCGCGGTAATATTAGCACAATTGCATACTTTTGGGCGTTTGTAGTAAATAGTACCGGAGGTATGCAATCCGCATTTCAAAGCGCCTGAAAGCACACACCTGGTCGTTTATTCGTTTATTACGATCTTGTTAACAGCTTGATAAGCTCTTGTTAGCTGAAATTATCCTTTCACAACAGAAATACTATCAGAAACCATTCATATTGATAATATGATTCTTCTGAATCGATTTCTAGAGATTCTGAAAAGAGTTTCCAGTTTCTTCTTTCGGTTTCCTCATTTTCATATTTTTCTTAGGAAATAAAACTCCTCCTGAAAGAAAACCACCACACTCACACAACAACACGGAACTCAGCATCGTCTTTCTCGGCATTTTCTTTGCGAGATTCTAGGGGCGAGATATTGAAACACGAATCGTCGCGCAGCCGGTAGGATAGATTTCATTTCCGGAGTTGCAAGACAACGCGATATGCAAAAGGGGGGGGTGCCGAAGGAAAACGGCATGGGACGAGTAGGTGGGTTCTTGGTTTACGAGCAACAAAACAAAGCCATAATTCAATTCCGGCGCCCGAAAACGTTCACTGCTCGACTTTCAAAAATTTCCTTCTACTTCCAAACCTAACCCCAGGATAGTACAATTCGATGTATCTGTTTTACTGTGTTTTTCACTTAAGTGTTGCGTGGCCTTGCTTTTTACGTTCGTGACGATTTGTTGTGCTTCGTTTTCGTATCAGGACATACCCTTCAAACTTTTGCGTTGCGTCTTCGATGCTTTCCTGGGGCCTGGGTTTTCTCCTGCACCGATGAAGCTATCGCACTTTAATCCGATAGTCTGACGAACGGAGCAGTAGCACGCTGTTAGCTTTAGCTTTTGGGGTTATTTCGGGGCGTGTTTTATGGTGAACTTTGTCGATGAATTTTATCCGCTTCGTAGGACTCAACCGAGTCGTCCCAGTGGGGGTGATAAACGTAGGAAAAAAAGTGAGCAGCACATCAACTTAAGCCATGCTGAGTCGTGCAACTGTGTAGTTTCCTTGAAGGATAATCCCGAAATTTGTTCCACTGTGTCACTGGACACCGAACGAAGCTTATGGACACTTTTTTGTCACTCACACAACACTTCCACAAGCTGCGAAATGCATTTCCGGTAACAAAATAAATATTACGTACAGCAAAGCACTGGCAAACAATTATTGTAGGTTCACTCGACACTAGATGGCAGGTGGCAAAACGCCGGGGTCCTTCGCTGTTAGAACAGGAAATCAAACAACCCCTACTATTGACACAGCGTACTTGATTTTGCCATTGTACCGCATTTGCTTTTGTCGGTCAAATTGCACCGCTTCACCTTACACTGTCCTGCCCAAATGCACTTGTGCACTGTATGCTGTTGCACTCTTTTACCATTCGATCCTTTTTGGGAGTTGCATTTCTAGCATCCGACGGCGGGTAGGGGGTTTTTCACTCGTTCGCTGCACAGCGTTGAGTGAGAGAACCTTTTACCATTGGAAAAAAGGGGTTGTGGTCGTACTTCTTCTTCCAGCGAATTATTCCTTTGCTCTAATTGTTTCGGTGGTTGGTTGCAGGAAAATGCCGGATGCAACGTTGCTGGTTCTCAGCCGGTTCACACACACATACGGTGGTTCACATGAGAGAATAGTAGAAACACATACACATTTGCACTCACACACGCTAAGGAGTAGTACAACCACAACCGGTGGTTGTTGGCAGCTGGCCAATTTCGTGTAGATACTACGAAATAGGACACGGAAATTTATAAAAAAAGAAACAAGTCAAGATAAACCTTTCCACTTGATTTCCTTTTCCACTCGTGCCACTATTAACACAACCACACTTCGAAAGGGAGGGGGAAATAAAGAAAGGAAATCTTCTAACCGGTTGCCTTAGCAGAAAACAGGTTGATGCTTGGACACTGGTGCCACTTGCAGAACCGACCGACTGAGTCACATTCACGAACGGGTCCTGTCGGTTTGCTCTTGCTGCCGCTACTGTCAAGCCGAGCCGTACGGGACGAGTGACCGCGTGCGCGCTCGCCACAACACAATGGGAAAAACGCACCCAAACGGTGAAAAACCTTCCCACCGGGGCACGAACGATAATGGCGTATCGGGGGTTTTTCACTCGTTCGCTGCACAGCGTTGAGTGAGAGAACCTTTTACCATTGGAAAAAAGGGGTTGTGGTCGTACTTCTTCTTCCAGCGAATTATTCCTTTGCTCTAATTGTTTCGGTGGTTGGTTGCAGGAAAATGCCGGATGCAACGTTGCTGGTTCTCAGCCGGTTCACACACACATACGGTGGTTCACATGAGAGAATAGTAGAAACACATACACATTTGCACTCACACTAGCTAAGGAGTAGTACAACCACAACCGGTGGTTGTTGGCAGCTGGCCAATTTCGTGTAGATACTACGAAATAGGACACGGAGATTTATAAAAAAAGAAACAAGTCAAGATAAACCTTTCCACTTGATTTCCTTTTCCACTCGTGCCACTATTAACACAACCACACTTCGAAAGGGAGGGGGAAATAAAGAAAGGAAATCTTCTAACCGGTTGCCTTAGCAGAAAACAGGTTGATGCTTGGACACTGGTGCCACTTGCAGAACCGACCGACTGAGTCACATTCACGAACGGGTCCTGTCGGTTTGCTCTTGCTGCCGCTACTGTCAAGCCGAGCCGTACGGGACGAGTGACCGCGTGCGCGCTCGCCACAACACAATGGGAAAAACGCACCCAAACGGTGAAAAACCTTCCCACCGGGGCACGAACGATAATGGCGTATCGACCGCGTGTCTGGGTGTCGGTTTGCTGTCGTCACTCACCGGAACTCATCGGAACGGTTGACGGGATGGTTGGGATAAACAGAAAGTTGTGGTGGGAAATAAACATTTCTTAGACTAATAGAGGCATCTGTCTGTTTTTCTTCAAATATATTTCTTCATTAAATCTAGCTATCTTCTGAATAAATCTACGTTTAATTATTTTCCCATGTTATCATTTAGCTTCTCAAAATTCAAATAATTCTGAGTTCTTTAGGGTCTATAAGGAGGCTTGAAAATCTGGAAATTTTAAGTACAGAATTCAACTTAAAACTCGAGCAGTCATAGCAGTTATAGAAAATCATCATCAATCTTACTCATCCCGAAGCGTTTGAGAACTGATTGTCAATTTTGACAGTTGGTTCGCCCAGTTCATCAAAAGATTGCGTACTTTTTGCCTGAAAAAATGTGCTAAAACTTAAAGGGATTAACAGCATAAGGCTTCTTAACTGTGTAAAATGCCCAACGAGACGATTCAAACTATTTTATAGTTGTTTGCAATTCTAGAGCATCAGAGTTGCCCTGATAGAAAAAGTGCAAAAGTTAACCAAAAAATTCATTTTAAATGTTTCTTGATTTTCTTTACTCTATGAAGTCACACTCTGCCTCTGCTTATTGGAAATAATTGAGTGTCTCAATCACTAATTTGGCAGTAGAATCGGTTTGGTTACCTGGGAATGATTTCCGCAGAGATAAGCTTGACGCCTGCCGAGTGTTGTAATATAATTGCATACCTTTAGGCGCACATGGTTAGTGAAAAGAAGGATCGTTTTAATCTAAAATAATTGTTGAGGACTTTTTTACGGAACACCTCGTCAGTTAGGGGGCCAAACAATAGGGAAAGCAAGAAAAAGCTAAAAGAAGTTAGACAAACAGAGCTAATGATTAAACTAGTATTTGATTTCAAAGTACTTTATATTATGTCTCATGATTAATAAAAGATATCTAAACAAGTCTGCACCGTTTTCTAACACCAATAGCAATCAAACAACATTTTTTCAACAACACAATGCCAATGCAATTCGCTCTCAAAATCACTCAAGAGCATCTCTGCTACGTTTCTCTTGGGTTCTCACTCTCAATTGGGGTGTGTATCGTGTGTCTGCAGAACAGATGATGGCCGCGTCCGTCCGTGTGGAGGGCTACGCGTGCCGTGTGTCTGGTGAGAAGAGTGTCTCGTGTGTGTGCGCGCCGGGTGTAGCAAAAACTTCCGACATCCGAGCCTCCCAGTGAGAACGGCGTCCTTTCCCCCTTATGTTCGATATCACAAGCAACTGATCCCTTCCGTTTATAGCACACACATACACACTGCACTACACGAAAAACTACCAGGAAGAGAGATAGAGGATGTTATGACTCATCGGCTATGCACAACGACGACAGACGACGACGAAGAAAGCACCCAAAATCATGTTGGCAAGGGCAACAGAAAGCAGCGACTCCACCACAACAACAACAACAGCAGACGAGTACACGGACTGATAAAATGAAGAACACAGTGTGTGTGTTGTCGTCGTCGTCGCCATCGAACTTGTCGTGGGAATATAAGGAAACAAATGAAGCACACAATGTAACGTACTCGCATCGCGTCGTTGGCAAGATGGACATCCGATTCGAAATCATCAGGAAGCACCCCAGGACTCAGGACACTCACAGGAAGAGCCGTTGTCGTAAAAAGAAGGCCGATAAGCGATCGTGTATAGGAAGGAAGGCACGTCCTTTTTTGTGTGTGCTGTAGAATCTCGAACCAGACAGACTGGCGTTCGGGAGATATCTCCCTGGAACTTCTCTCCAATGAGTTGCTGACAGTTGACAGGAGCATTGGAAATGGTTGAAGTTTGCCGATGATGGGCCACCGTGTCTGGGACCAATATTTTGACCAGCAAGGGGCACCAGCAAGCAACCAAGCACGTGGCGTTTAGCCGGTCGCCCTGCAGAAACTTGCAAGAACAAGCAGGAGACAATTTAATTAATTGAATTTGATTTGATTGCCCTTCGTCGTTGGGGTTTTGTTTGGTTGGGCGCTGCGGTTAGAAACGGTTAGTTGCTGAAGTCTTGTGGCGGCTTTGCTATGGTAGCAGCTACCCACTCGAGGCAAGGATTGCAATTATGGTCGAGATTTTTCGCGGTCATGTGTTGCAATCGAGTTGAATTAATAAATGGATGAACATTTCCTCGGTGCGGAGCAGTTTCGTACTGGGACTGGCTTTTACGGCCGTGGTTGTTGGGATATTGGAGATATTGCTTGCTTTCCAGGATGTCCTTGTTGAAAGATGTGTATAATCCGATGGCGGAAATGCAATAAGGAAGCATTGTGATTCGGATTGCATACATTTAGGGGCGTCTATCGGGTTATTGAGTAATCTAGTTAGATTAATATTTTCAGGCTGGTTTTATCGCTTTGAATGACCAAAACACTACAGATCTTTAATAATCTGTTCAATTTATGAAGTATCTCGGCTTCTAGCGTGAAATAAAATCAGAGCAAAACGGACTCCAAAAGACAGAGGAGACACAACTTTGAATTAGCTGCTGACACATCATACAGCAACACTTCCTGGGTGCCATTTTGCTCCTTGCGTATCAGCAACACCATCCTCCATTTATAACAGAAAGAGTCCACACAATGTAGCATCAAAATAGACGACGTCCTGCATCGGAACCCAGTCTTGACTGTTAAGTAGAAGCATCAATTTCTACGTCCACCCTTCAATTGTCCGATGGCACACCATCGTCGTAACTTACAAATTTTTTTTCTCCCTCCAACTACTCCCGTTTAGGAACGACGCGCGTCCTATCACTGCATCCCAAGGGTAAGGTTAGGATACACGCCACGGCAAAGGTTAGCTGCCGGTGGTTTCGAACACGGTCGAAACATAAGAAAAGCAAAAGCAAAACGCATTACTTCCTCCTAGTCTTATCGCTTATCCTCGTTCGCAAAATTGTTACGCTTCCGAAACATCAAACAGGACTCGTCCAGCTGGTCTGTGTCTATTGATGCGTGTTGTGTGTGTGTGTTCCTTGTATTTTGATAAAATATTTACCACCCTCCGGGCAAGAATTACTCACTCACCCAATCTAACTGTGCAAGAAACACGTTCCTAGTGTGTTGCTGGTGTGGCCACAGAACCCCCAAAAACCAGATGTTTCAATTTCCCGACACTTTACCCAAACTGGATCGTCCAGCCAGTGGTAGAGGTGGGAAAGATAAAACCACAACATCTCCGCAGCAGTACGGTCAAGATGGTTCCACGGATCGTGCAGGGTGAATGTTCGCACGGAAATTGTTGTGCATTGGTGAACTCTCAGCAATCGGCCGCACGATGCATGATGCATGGCATCCAGAGGCTCGCTTTAGGCAAAGTTAGCTACTCATACATCTCACATTGAAGCGTGTTGTACAAGATGTCCCAAAATTGAATATTAATTTATTGCCTACATTCGGGCGTTTTCGGGAACGAAGTGCTTTTTTATACAAAATTCCATACCATTCCAGCAGCGTTGACTACATTTCTTAAAGGTCCCGGTGACTAATTTAGGCACGGAGCAAATGAATTAGGGATAGCGAAAGGTCGCTTTGCTTGTGCTGTCGGTGTGATAAATGGCTTTGATAAATTACACCAAACCCTTAATGACATTGGGCTGAGGTTTTCCTTTCGTTTTTTTTAGTTGTTTAGGCGATGTTGCCTTATCAGTATTGTTTGTGTTTCGATGCAGAGTGAAAAATGTAATTATTTTATGGGAAATTTCAAATAAAATTTAACACAAATTGTTTAAAAAATTATCGGTCAACATTTTCTACCTGTTTCGAGCTCGAATATTACTTTGGACAACAACCTTGTAAAAACTGCTCGATTTTGGAGAAGCAAGTCGAGACAAAAACCTCCAGATTGAAGTGCTTTCGAGTAGCACGCCATGAACTGCTCGAGTTTTGCTCGAATAGGAACGGTATGAAAGCTTTCGGGTAGCTTTCGTAATAGGACCGTTGATAATTCAATATGAAATGTAGAAAGTATAAATAAACACCTTATTTTGGTATTTAAACCTCTACTAAAATGACTTAAATTGAGTGATATTACAATCCATTAGACAGCTAATATTTAAACAGCAGCAAAATTAAAAGCACAAGCAACAATATGGAAATATGAAACGGAAAGCAATACACAACAATAGGTAAATTATGACTGCAGGAACCACACATATCCTCCTGATTAGGTGATCCAAATCACCGTGTTGAGACACGGTTCATAATTTCTTTAAACCTCCCGGGAGTTGGTAAACGTCCCTTATCTCTAAACCAACAGTAGTCGTTAAAGATAATGACACTCCGGTAAAGGAAGTTTACTAATGGATCTTCCATATCACCTCTTTGTATCTCTGTCTATCTTACATGTAAATGCACGACGAGGAGAGACAGAGAGAGAGTGTTCGACAAATCGGAAAATAATTTACAACCATATCAAATCCCTCTTGGGAAAGAAGGAACATCCACGATTGCGAATATTCTTCCCGGCACTGGTAGCGCAGAATGAGTCCCCGGACGCGTGCGTTCAGGAAAATCTGGCACCAATACAGTGAATTTCCTCTCTATCCTTTTAAAATAAAGCGCCCAAATATGAAATGTCCATGTGCCACGGTTCCCTCTCGGATATTAAAAGATTCGACAGCAAACAATACCTTAATGTCCCACGGTGATGGGCCTGACTACCTGCTGCTGAGGGAGGGATAGAGAAAAAAAACTGCAGGACTTATAGCCTCTGGTCGCTCCCGTCAATTGGTGCCGTCCGGAGTCCGTGGATGTGTACACGTGCGTTGGAAAAATAGATTTCTTCACGCCGAGTTTACACCCGAAAAGGCTACAGAGGAATATTCGCGTCCCCTTACTAATGGTCCGAAGTGTGATACGAGACCGGAGACTTAGGGAGAGGGTTTTGTACGCGAATGATTCATAAAGAGCCACCATATACCGTGGTTGGTGCTAATAATGCTCTTTAGAGGCGAACAGCAGCTCTCAGAGCTTCCCTTGGAGTAATTTACGCAACATGGTACTGTTCCCTTACCACCAATACTACAACAAGGGAGTTTAGAAAGGCTTCAGACAAAGTAGTTGCTTTATGTTGTGTTTCACATTAGAACAAAAATCCATCAAACTTCCCAGACAGCCAGGGCCTCACACTGTCGTCCCGATAATAATATCGATAAAATTGTTGAAATATTTTGTACAGAATGCTTATGTATCGATAGTCGACGGAGTGCCTTTTTCTATGAATAACATTAAAACTTCAACCCGGTTCCTTCGATAGGAGCTTAATCCGAACAATTCCTCTGCTACGATATTGAAAGCATTCCATACACATTCTGGTGCATTTTATTCTCGCCACAAAGCGTACTTTAAAGTAAAACATTATGGTTGCAACACAACTCAGCAATATCCATGATCTTTCGGGATGATATTCGGGAGGAATTTTTTGTCCCCGGTCCCATATTCTCGTTTGCACTTCCGGGGATTGTGCTTCACACGACGCAGTCGACATCGTCATGCGACATGCGACTCCGAACAAGGACCAACAATAGCGCCGGGTTCGGACGAGCAACCGTGTGAATAATGCATCAACGGGAAGCGTGTGCCGGCGTGATGATGCGTTCGCCGCTCGTGCTCGTGACAGACGAAGAAAGTTTTTCAATCGCTTTGATAAACTATCGCACACCCAGCGTGTCGTGCAAAATCCGGACACCGGGATAAAACGGCAAACTTTGTCTCGGTATCGTAATTTCCGGACCCGGTTTTGCCAGTGGCGTTGCCGTGTTGCTGTCTGTCGGTGAAAAAATAAACATAACAACGATAACAGTCTGATGAGACAGACGGACAGCCAGCAGCGGACCAAGACCACCTGTTGGGCGGATGTGTTTTATCGCAGCAGGGCGAAAGAAAAACGTGCTAGACACATCCTTACGAGCGAGTGTTGCGATAAAACAGACAGAGAAAGAAAATGCTTGAGATAATTCTCGGCTCGAGATGCTGCTCGTGGTTCTAAAAATATTCAATACAAAGGATGGAATATAATTTCAATTAATTTACCTCTAAGCTACTGCTGGGTGTTAAGGAGAAAAGCGTCTTCTTGATAGCTTTTTGAGCGATCCTGGACTGCTTTAGATGTTTAAGAATGTGAGTGATTAAAATGCACAATTAGACGACTATAATGAGAGATGGGGATGAAAACTATAAGGAGTGCGAGTAGCTTATTTACATAAAATTAATTTAATTCTATCATCAACACCGGAACGAATTTCATGGAGTTAGATAAGCTTAGTCTCCTTAAACATTGAACTTACGGACTCAGTCCAACCATTTAACATTTCATAGCTCGGCACAGTCACGCAAATCAATACATAAGCAAAGAATTGCTCTGCGACGCCTAAATGTATGCTATTATTATTTAAATGTTTTTATTATAGTTTTTGAGGGTGATTAACAATGCATTGTGGCAAGTCATTCTGACGGAATATGAAATATCCCTACAGAAACAAAAAAATATTTAAAATTTTATAAAAATAAACAAAATATTGTTTAACTAAAAATTCCTAAATAACATCTCTGCTCCAAGATGTTACCTCTACCAGAGATCTACGTGATCTTAAAAACGCTGTTCAACACTTTTTAGACCAAGCAAACTTCCGTTTACCATGACCGAAGCTATAAACGGTAAATTGCATACTTTCAGGAGTATTGTTCGATGATTGAGCAAGGATCGAACCATTCAAAAATGTGTAATGTAGTTTTAGGGATATTTGTTACCAATAATATGTAGTTTAAGAAGAAAAAAAAAGCCTTGCAGAGTCATACAAATTGACAGCTGTCAACAAATAATTTGTTTCATCCCTGTTGCTTCCTGCGAAGGCCACAATGTTTTACTTCGTAATATGCCTTGTTTGGATTCCCGAAGGAATGTTTGGATTCTTTCGATCAGCAAACATTAAATCCGGCCCAAAAAAAAAGCAACCGCACCCCACCGTAGCGAATCCTTTGCAGCACGAACTGTCAGTGTTAAGGCCGAAAAAAAAGGAAGAAAATCCAATAAACTTCCCGTTCTTAAGTTCCCCAGCTACCGGAGTCAATGTTTGGCTCCCTCCAATATTTTCTTCAATATACTGTATGGCTTTTTTTGTCTATAGCCTACGTCCTCCTCTGTTTTTACTCTGTTTTTATTAAATTTCCTTTCCGGCACCATCGACACCGCAGTATTTATCAGCGTAACCTTTCATTTCACCCCTTTTTCGGTTTGGTTTAGTACCACAACTTTCTTGAATGCAACGTTGGAAGACCACACAGCAGGATGTTTCTATCAGCAGGATGCAACGGTACGCGAATGATATTTATATCATACCGTCGAGTTCACCAGGACAGGCTTCCTTGGTGATAGAAATGACCGCAACAGGATGCTTCGCAAAATTAGGCGACCCTACCAAACTATTGTAGGTCACCAGCTCCATTTGCAATTCCATCTAAAAATATGTCCAAGACCCAAAAAAGCGACAAATCTTCATCCGCTGGGACACGAGGGGACCAAAACTACTCTACCACGTGTGGTGGACCTCATACGCGGCATAGAAGTGCACACAATATTACATCATTAAATGAGAGTAATTTAATTTGCTCCATCCGCTCTACGTCCGCTGGCGGGATGTCCCCGTTTTTTCGTTGGGGGAGAAAATGAAGTTGATAAGGATGGTGCTTCTGTCTCGGGGAAGCAAGGATATCCTACGCAAGGAAAGATGCATCATGATTCGGTTCGATTGTGATCCGCTCGTAACAATGGATCGTTACTCATCGTCGACGCTATTCAGACGAAGGATCTTCTGTATGCTACGGGCTTTCCTATGAGTTTATGGATTTCCATTTAGCCTGCCTTTTAATGTAAACGCTCTCTCTATCTCCCCCAATGTGCAACGCACAGCCTCAGAATAGGAAGCATAATTATGAGTTATGCGACCGGACGGGTTGTTGCGAGTGTGAGAAAGCATCGTTTGAAGCTGGCACGTTGTGAATTAAATGAAACATAAAAAGGGAGCGAACCGACCGACGAGGTTGGCTTAACCCAAAAAAAGGCCACGCTTTAGTACGTCACCCTCGTAGACAAAGTGGTTCGAAAACATTGAGGACTTTATACTTCTTTACTCATCGGAGTTTCCCGCATTCGATCGATAAACGCACAACAACACACTCTGTTTTTGTGTCGTCGTCGTTTTGCCTCACTTTCCCGAGAGAACAGATTATTCTGAATGTGCAAGTAAATTAATTACTCCACAAGAGGCGAATAATCCTGCAAGTATGCGAGGTCATGTGGGTGGTCTAAAATACAGGACACTGTGACATTACTTTCCTGCTTCCCACCTAACCCAGCATTAGTATTTTAATTGCCACTAAAAACTGCTCCACACAAGAACCACACGCAAACACAGTCTCGAGTGCGCGACGAGAAAATTAAACCACATTAAACCGCACACAAACGATAACTTCCTTTAGAATATACGCACACACTTGCACACACACACATCCTCTAAGGGTCCTCTAAGGATGGGAAACAATACCACCACGAGCACTTGCGTCAAGCTTGAGAGATCACATTACGAGACGAAGCGCGTTCAATTATTTCGGGATTTGGTCGACCAAAATGGACGCCCCTTTGGTAGGGATAGTTTATCCCGAAACACTAACATCTCATATCTCTTACTCTTACTCCCAACTTCCTGTGGGGTTTTGGGGGAGCGAACGTGATTAGGACGAACAAATAGGGTGTGTGCATTGGGTACGCAAACCTGGCGCAGCGTTTCACACTGTCGGCTTTATCTCATCAGGAAACCTCAGAAAGAATGCTCACTATTAATCTTAACCGAAACACGCTGAACGCTGCCTGCCTGCCTGTCAACGGCATGTCGCCGAACCCCGGATCTTCATAATCTCCCAAAAATGTCGGATATGTTTAATCCGACAACTTTATGACCACACGTTTTACGTTTTACTCACCGTTCTTCGATGGTCGTCGGAAGTTGGGTGCGAGCCCTCAGGGAGCTGATGTACGATGCGTGCTGCTGACGGCCTGCACTTGTCAGCATGCTGGCACCACCACCACCACCCTCCGAAAGGTACCCATTGTCGATGTTGTCCGAGTAGCGTGCCGGGATCTTTCGCAGTGCGTCACCATCACTACAATAACCCCCACCCTGTCCACTGAAATCCTCACAGTAATCCGCCGCCATCAGCTGATGATGGTGAACGTGCGGGTGG
>KZ062355.1:30260-79137 GCA_002091835.1 Anopheles maculatus
GTAACGTGACTGTTGTATCCGCGAAGGAGCGGTCGCATCGGAAGCACGGTGATTTGTTTCTCTTCCTGTTCGTAGATCGTCGTTTGATTGCCGGCCACCGGACTCGCGCATCCCGTGTTAAGCATCTTCGTCGGTACGGTGTGGAACTTGTTGAGGTTGTTGTTGTTGTTGGCGGTGTTGGAGTTGTGGTTATTGTTGCTACTGTGGTGCAGATTACCATTGCCATTGTGGAAGACGTGACCGGCACCAGGGCTACTGCTGCCGTTGTTACTACTGTTCAGGTTAACATCCGGTTGTCCACCGTACACGAGCGGTCCCGAAGCTCCATTGACCGGGTGAAGCTTCTGGGGTGATTGGAGCAGCTGTTCCGAACCAGACTCCGAGCTGGGCCGATATGCAACCACACTGGACGTTTCGCTCGAGTTGGTAGAGTGTTGACCCATCGAAGCGCCCTGCGTGGAGTTCGAGTGCATACTGTCGGACATACCACCATTGCTAGCGCCATTCGCCATCAGCTGGTGCTGCTGCTGCTGCTGCAGAAGCTGGCCCATCATGGTGTTGTTGTTACCACTGACACTGATCGCTCCGTTGGCGTTGTTGTTGTTCGGGATCTGCGGCTGTACGATCGCACCAACAACGGCCGGTTTGCACACGGTTAGTTGCTCCTTGCCAGTGCCACCGGTCGGTGAGAGCAGCTGCGACGGTTTGCTCGTTCCCTTGATTGCGGCCATCGGTTTCGGAATACCGGTGCCAACTGCTGACTGCTGCTGCTGTTGCATCTGTTGCTGCTGCTGCTGCTGCTGCTGGGGAGACACCATCGTTTTCGGGGACTGTGGCACCATCAGCTGCGGCTGCTGGTGCAAACTAGTTTTACTTTCAGATTTGGCATCCAGTTTTCGGCCCACGGAGCCAAGTTTCAGACGGGACGAATCTTGCACCTTCGATGCCATCGCCGACGCACCGGCTGCAGTCGCCAGCGAGTTCGTCGTCACGGTTGTCGCCATCGGTATTTTCTGCGCCTTCTGCGGTGCGAGCGGAATGTGCGTTTGGGGTGCGGTCGGGTCCAGCTGCCGTTGTTTTTCTGCCGCCGCGGCCGCCTTGGCCGCCGCTTTGGCCGATTCTTTCGAGCTCGATTTGGACGATATGAGTTTGGAGGAAGATTTGGTGGACGCTTGACTGGTGAGGGTGCCCGATGGCGAAGACTTGGAGGCGCTCGAGTCAAGCTTCTTCAGTCCGGACTCTTTGATCTTGGCGCCTGGAATGGCGGACGATGGGACGGCTGTCGGTTGCAGCGTACCCTGGTGATGGCCATTGTCTAGGCTCAGGCTAGAATCGCTTCGTTCGCTGCGCGCCGACGAGAATCCACTGCTCGAACTGGTCCGCTTGGAGATTTGGGACTTTTGGGCGGAACGGTCCTGCTTTTCCTTGCTGTTGAACAGCTTGAACTTGTCCAGCATCGAATGCTTCTGGTGCTGGGGTTGCTGCTGTTGGGCCGGATTGGTGGGAATGTTCGTCACGTTACCATTCGGAATCAGCGTGATGGTGTTGTTGTTATTGTTGTGATGGTTGTTGTGCTGCAGCGTGTTGGAGGCCGAGTAGGGACTGGCAGGAATTTTGCAGTTCGTCGCCTGTGGAAGGCGTAGGCTGTGGAGGGAAAGCAAGAAAGAAGATATATGAGTCATCGCTGTAACAAATTGAAAACTAATTAAATGTCTTGCCTTTAAAACTCCAAACAACGCAAAAGGAAGTGTGAACACTGCAACACAATATTATCAAGCAGTTTATCGACAAGCAAGAATGTCTGAATTTCCCCACTCAACGAGAAAAAACCTCCTTTCGACATAAGCACGAAAAGAAACGAAAGGATCGCTTCTCTGGTACGCCCCATACTGTGTGAAGGAACGAATCGGTTCAACAATTCCTTCCTTGCCAGGACCGCCATATCTTCCGAGGGATCTGACAGAGGTAATTGACAGCATTTGGTGCGTAATACCCACCACACCAGCAGCTTCCAATATTCCCCACCGTGCGATCGAGTCGAGCAGGACTTTCACGCACGTCCTTCGAATTTGACTTTTGATTTATTTGCACGCTTGCCAAAATCGCTCCAATATCCAAACATTGGTTCGAACAGTTAAATTCAATCCCACCGGCAGCAGTTTTGTTTTGGGGGGGGTTTTCTCCGCGCGTAACACATCCGTGTGGGTTCGCTTTCCTTAAGGTGTTGTGCCTGGGGAGGAGCTTTTGATTTACGGCACAAGTAAGTGTTAATTCTTGTTCATGTCCGATTGGCTGTATCCCGCTGGGCGTCGTCGCCAACAATTCCACAAATTTTGCCATACGCCATATATGGCGGTGCGTGAGAGTTCCCCGATAAAACGGAATAAATTTGTGCGTGTCTGTTAACAAAAAAAAACAATTCCTGAGAGAGAGTAAAAAAAGGTTTGAACAGCTTGTTGTTTATTGAAACTACAACACACAATTTGTTTCGACGTTGATTACAACACTTTCGGTGAAGATAAGTGTTTCTTTAAATGCCAATATCATAAAGCATAATTTCTGCGGCAACCCGGAACATAAGCGTCTAAGGGATACGAAAAATGGATTCATAATTAAAACTGGTGTCGGGTAGCCGAACCAACTATCGAGACAAATCCTCTTAAGGCTGGATTGAGAGGTTAATGTACGACAGTCAATGTACAGCACAACTAGCACAACTCGTATTCTCTTGCACTGGGACGCCAAAACGCAAGACGAGCTCTGTCGGGTGGTTTTGAAAAGAATTTTTCATGCTTTCAAAACCAACTCTACCGACCGCCCTATAAGTAGTCGCCTTTGTGTCGCGAATTTATTCTTCTGACGTGTACACAGGTACAAACCACGTTCCAAAAAGGACTAGCAAAACCGCAACAAGGTAGCTTTGTGATGGGAATTGCATAGTTTGTGGCGTTAGTTAGAAGGAAACATATTTTTGTACCTAGATGTATGCAATTTTATACACAAATTCGCCTTAAGTTATGCAATTCAATGCAGTACTACAAGCTACGTTTTCGAAAAGGCTAGATGTACTGTGATAATTGCGTGTATGTTTGAAATATCATTAAAAATAAATAATTTTCGAAAAAGTTTTAAATAAAATTGCTAAAGGCTGCAGTTGTGATCTTTACAGCTAAAATAATTTATAAAATTCGATTAAATTCAGATCAAATATCTAATTATTCCTTGGTACCACAAAAAGTACTTTTGTTCAAAAATTTGCATCCTTTTAGGCGCTAGGTATCAGTTAAACATATGTTTTACTCAAAGCATGCAATTTTCACTATAAATACTGATTACTACAACAATTTTTAACTGTTTAACCTTAAGAAGCTTTTAGATAATCCGTTACTTGGGCACAATATTATACTAAAAGTCGTTCACCTGCGGTGAAGAAGTAAAACTTTTCACCGCGAATCCGTGCGCGACCATCCGTAAAAAATGGCCAAAAGCAATGGCCGGGTGAACTGATACGCGAAACAAAAAGTCCTCGGTCCTACCTTCTATCACTCATACTTTCGCGGTATTATTTTCTAGTAAACCACAAAACATTGGTGTTTTGGAACGTAAATATGGTTCTTGTTCCCGCGGGTGTGTGTGTGTGTGTTTGCGTTGGTTTTTCTGTGTGTTTGGTGTAATGTTGTGGTTTTGTCGTCTTTTGCCGGCCGGTCAATGTCGGCACGATCGCTTACCTATTGTTTCCCTTCGGGATTTGTGTGATTATCGCCGTGCCGTTGTGATGCTGCGGGCTCCCAGGGCAGCTATTGCCGTCGGAGGGTGTACCGATGCCACCGACACCAAGCGTATGCTTCTGCAACCCACCATGCAATCCTGCGAAAAGAGCGAGACAGTGAATGAATTTTTAATTCCAACGAGGACCATTTTGCTACTGCTCCGGAGCGATCCGGGCCAAAGCTTATCGCGGGTATAGTAATGTGACGCCGACGAGGATGATGATGGTATGGATGTGAAGGATGAAGCACGAGGACATGAATTTAAAATCTACAAATAATGAGAAATGGTTCTCACACCTCGTGCCGGGTGGGGAACAGGCTCCAAGTTACATCAACTCCCTGAGTCATGGTGGTTCCAACCAAGAGGACGAGTGTTTTCGATTTTGTTACTACGAGTCCCGCAGGAGCACTGAAAACGTTTGAGCGGTGTAGTGTGGAGCCGGAGAGCTAATTCCACAAGACCCAGAGCGTAAAGAGGGGATGACTCGAGTCGAGAGTGCTTCCATGGTAATTTATTATTTAGCTTAATGCTTGGAAGTTGCGATACTGCCGTCTGCCGCAAGGGGTCGCTCCAGAGACTAGATTCGTATGAACTGTGTAGCTGGAACCTCTATACAAGAGGTCGTGATAGGAGTCACTGCGTAGTCCGGTGCATTGGACGGTAGCAGTAGCAGCAGCAAGAGGCTAAAGTTTATCTTTTGCGGTAAAACTAGCTATCGAGTGGCTCACAAAGCACATCAATGATGACCTTCTGCATGCACGCAGCTAGAATTCTAAGGGTCGCCCTGCCCAGGCACCAGGAACTTGTTTATAATTAATTTATAGCAGATTAAACATACTCTATGCGGACGAGCACCGCTCTAATTGGACTTTGGTGAGACTTTTATTTCCGAACCCGAGAGCAAAACGATCCGAAAACGGTACTCGGGTACACAGATAAACGATGAATTTTAATCGAATTTCATTTTAATTGCCGTTTACGGAGAATGCGTTCCACCATGGGAGAGTATGTCGATAGTAGATAGTACTTCAAAAATAGAGCACCGGTTGGGCTTGTCATAACGATTCGGTATGTAAATAATGTGATACCGTATGTAAATTTCAAACTCCAATCAGTACGCAATAATACGGGGTGGGGCATGCAATCAAGTATTGCAGTTACGGAGAAGATTTCGGGGGGACTTAAATTGAAGGTAGAGTACCTGGAAATCATCAAAAAGCAAACAACAAATCTCGGCATTTCTTTGTTTTCAAGAGACGTTCCGTACGAAATCCGGAACCAGGAATTGAAGATATTCTAGTGTACTTAATTATTCTATCAATTTAGGTACGACAATGTCCTCCAAACTATCGTTTTGATTTACAGCTCGAATGATAAATGCAAATCGTACGTCCTTTTTGCACCATTGTTCGGCTCCAACAAATTGGAAACTTCGCCGTCAAGGATTCAACGTTCTAAATTAAGGGACATTAAGCAAAACGTGAAGCCTCAAAGTCCTGTTTGAGTTTAAAGTTTTATCGTCCGGCTGCTTATCGCCAACCATAATGGGAAACTCTCTGGTCATTGGGAGGTGGAAAACTAATTAACAGTAAACTCATAGTCTTATAGACGAATTCTCCTTTCGAAGAAGAAGAAGCGTTTCTTTGGGTTGAAGTTGGACAGTTGGATCATCCACCATGTACCATCATCATCATCATCTTGGACCGGAAGGATGGAACTTACCCGTCTGTTGGTTCGGTGTCGGTGGCAGTGGACGCACTTTGTCCGGTGGACATCGTCTCGTGACCAGCACGGTAGCCGGCAGTGGTATCGCTGTGCCGCCATTAACGCCCGCCTTCGCGTACGGCACCGGAAGTTGTCTGTAAGGAGAGCCGAATGGAAGAATGAAAGGTGTTAAAGCTTGACACTAAGATTCGCGGAGGGCCTCTGGGATGTTTGGGATATGTCCGAAAAGTCAATCATGTCTGTGGTGTCCGTTCGTCTGCCTGGAGTGAAAGTAGGGCGTCGTTTTAAAACAAATTGATATCGAAAATGAAATGGAAGGCCCCTCCAACGGTACGAGTTTATGCAAATGTGGCCGATTATGTGCGATCAGGCGCACGGAAGCTTATCGGGTCGGTCGGTTCCCTTTGTGTGTGTTTGAAAACAAACGATGGGTGATCCCGTGTATACCGGGACCGTTGCCTACGCAGCAATAGCCCTGTCATTAGCATCATCGCGATTGGCAGCAGCAGCGCCAGACATTTGCATAATTAAATTAGATGCTATTGCAGATTGAGCTGCCAACGGGCCGTACTCAGGTGGCGCGGTCCACCTCGCTGATGGAAGCTTAATCTGCTCTTGAAGGGCTCTGGTGCGTGCACCTAACACAACCAAAGTTCGGCAGGCGGGTGTGAAAAAGGTGTGATAAATTTGACCCATTAACGGGATTTCTTGAGGGAAGAAACGTTGAGCAGCCATGTCTCTTGGTGAATGTTTTCGCTACCGGAGTTTAGCTGTGTGCGCTGAGCTGCAAGCAGCAGAGATTACTAATTCTGGCCCCGAAGCACCGGTTGGTCCAGATCCAGGTGCAACCGCAAGTACTGGAGATGCATCGTGTTGTGCCACACGACACGATGGCGTGTTTTGCGTGCGATCGTAGAATATTCAATGAGTTCCCGACTTCTTTCGGGGGAGGACATGGAATCGAGATCAGGGAACGGGTTCTGTTTTTTCGATGTCGAGTCGGTCGGTGGGCGTACCGAGACTACCCTCGGCTCCCCATCTCCCTGGACTGGGACTCGATCATCCCAGATCTCGTTTCGAGGCTTCTAGTGTTACCAGCGAAACAGAAAATAATAAACGGACAGCTGTTGCACATTCTGACACTGCATCTATAAACACAGCGGCATATACCTCCTGCCGGAGGCCAACGACGCAACATGAGCCTGCTGTCAACTGTTTAACCATTCCGAAAGGTTTGTTCCCTTTCCAAGAACTTCTGGTGGCTCTCGCGCATACATCCTACGGGTTTCGTTTTTATCTGACCAGTAGCGATAGACGGGTTGAGCATAACGTTGACCAGACATAGATAGAACCAGCAGAAGTTCATTGACAGCGTGCAGCAACAAGAACCGTTTTAGCGGAACCGAAGCGAATCACACCACGGTGGGCAATTAGTGGCCGAACGTTCGAAATGACCGAGAGCGCAATAAATTATTTATGAGTGAGTACCACTCAAACTCTCCTGTACCAGCGCCATCTGCCGGTGGTCCAAAATAAAATGAAGGTTGCAGCGGAACGCTATTATTAATGTCGCAACATGACGGAAATGGTCACATTATTGATAACCGGAACTTTCTTCGCAGTCGCTCTAGTTTGTGAAGATTCGTTTTGTTCTGAAAATAGCTACAACAAATAGCCTCAAATAGCCGAGACACACACATTCAGTTCAATGGATTTGCATGTTGACAGTGATCCCACTGCTTCCAGCGCACGGTGGGAGAGAGTAAACAACTTTCACTGAAGATTATCAGGTGGCTTTTGGTATATTCACCCGTACACACCATGGCTTGCGGTTGACAGATGACAGAAGTTTGGAGAGGACTGGACGAGCGTCATCAGGCCTGCGGGTACGCTGTGGTTCTTTTATACGTTTGGCCTCTTTTCGCACAAACCAATTTGTCCAACGGTGAAGTTCGCTCGGTTATACATGAATCCCCGTTTCGCCGAGTGCTCAGGTGAGTTTGGTGCTGCACAAATTACGTACAACACAGCTAGTTGGAGTTGTAATAGAAGTTAGACCGTTAAATAAAACTAGCGAAAAGCCTAAACGAAGCGGCAAAGAGCGAGAAATGTGAAGTCGCTTTTTTACGAGCTCCGATCGTTGTGACGGCATCTTGGACAGCTCAGGAAACTCTTCCAACGTTGGGTCCACATGCCCGCTTCGGTACCGCTTCGAATTTGATATTTTATGCCTTTATTTTTAGGTTGCATCTGAGGTAGAGAGCTGCCCGAGAGAATGCCGGTTGCAATCGTATCAATTTCTTTTGCAACAGGAAGTCTTGCCGCACGATCTTGCCTTTCGTATTTTTTGCTGTTTCTTCTTCGGGTTCAGAAAAGTATTCCCGTGTGGCGAACCCTTTGGCCGTCCGGGATCTGATTCTGGACATCCACAGCAGCCTGTGGCATGTATCGAGTCAACAAGAGATGATGTATTTAATTACGTTTCCGCTCGTAAGGTGTGAGAAATTGCAGAACGAACGAGTGCACTGGCGGAACGAATCTGGCGGATGAATAAATACAACTCGAAATAGGCCCGCCGAAGATGAGCGATCGCCTCGGGCAGTTCCTGTGTCTGCTTGACACGAGATTCTCCACAACAGCTGTTTGTGCAACATGTTTCTAGACACTAAGTGGAACGAATCTTAACAGCCAGTACTCATACAGATGCCAGAATTCAATTTGTTGGAACGATCGTAGACTAGCATCACCACCAAGATCACCAAGATTCTCCCATTTGAGATCATTTTAATCTAACCAAACAGTTGCGACAACAAACTTCATTTTTTCTTACGCACGCGATCTCCACAACATCAACCCAAAACTCCATCCAGAATGGTCCTCACACACTCTCCGCGCAGACTAAGTAAACAACCACAAAACATAAAGAAAACGATCAGCCCAACAGCAAGTGGAGTTGGACCGTTGCAGCTTAAAATAAAACTTTGTTGTCAAATTCTCGTGTCTTCCATTCTTTCGCTTCGTTTGCTGGTGGTGTTGTTATAGTTTTTCTCCCCCCCGAACAGTGGTGACACCGATTTCCCGCTGGCGAGGTTTACGAACACTTCCAGATCCACAATTAGATCGATCGCCAGGCGGGACATGACGGTGATGCGCACAAACGAGTCGTGGGACGCAACAAAAATGTCACATCCTTTTAAATATCAATCGATCCGCAGCCGTTTGACAGCCGAACAGTCGATCCTCTTTCTGACGGATCGATCGATGCGGCGTTGAATCGATTTATAACCCAACTGTGAACCACTGTGCCGAGAGTGCGGGTGATTAGTAGTGCCTGCTAATTGGGTCAACAGCGGACCGGGTTTTTTTTCGGAGGGAGCCAAGATCGATGCCCGCTGGCAGCGAAACGTTTTGCTCGTTAATTAAAGCATGCTTTAGAAGCACCAGCAAACACACACACGCGAAGAGGTCACAGAACGGGTGGCGTTTGGCGTTGAATGGTCATAATTGATGCTAATCTTTTTCTTGCGTTTGGCGTGCTTGGTTTGGTTGGAATCGGACACGTTATTAGTAAAGGGTCATGGCTTCCTTTTTGGCGTCAAACCAGTGCGGCACTGATTTGCACATTAGAACGGTTTGCTTGACCTGTGTCTAATTGGTCGATACTTAACATGTTTTAAAATTAAGTATATAGATAACGGAATATTAAGTAGAATATACGGAAGTCTTAAACAGCATTATTATAACAAAAACTGATAATAATAAGACACAAAATAATAGAGAAATAAATGAGAAACTAAAGTAAAAACACAAATCAACAACTCAAATAAAAAAAAAACGATAAACTGTTTAAGTAAAAGTTGAGTACGACAATCTTAAAGATTGTAATGAGTTTATTAACATAAGAACAACAAAAAGGATAAAAATGTAAAACAAAATAATTAAAAAATTAAAAACAAATTTAAAATAAATTTTAAAGTATCATTAATAATATAATACAAAATTTAAAATAATGTAAAACAAAATAATTAAAGAATTAAATACAAATTTAAAATAACTAACCGCCAAACTAGCTATGCAAAATGCAAAACTTAAAATAACTTCAAATTAAAACAAAGTTCTATGCAAGCAATAAAAATGAAACACAAAAATACATAAATTAGATGAAATACTATGAAAAAATTAGGAAAAATTCAAACAAAACATGCAACTGAAATGGTTAAAGACAAAACAAAAAGTGTTATTGCATTAAATGTTAACAGCAATCAAAATTGTATTAAATTAAATAGTGTAACAGAACAATTTTGATTCAGAAATGAATTAATTAAAAGATTAAAAAACTAAACGACGTAATTTTTTTTAAACGAAGCAACTGAAACAGATAAAATAACACACAACCAGCATGCAATAGGCTAAGAAAAGATACAAAATGAACCTTTTGTAATGCATTCGGTCCCGTCCTGTCACGTGTTGTTTTCAGCCCATTTAAATGTTCTAACGTTTATTCGTTTCAAATCATGTTTTGCATACAAAAGTGACCAACAGACGCACGTCATCGTTCGGACGCTGTTCTCCTTTCCTATATCTAGCCTTTCTACGGTAGGCAGCAGAAGCATAAAATGCTTTATTGTGCTTTTAACTCGTACGTTTCGATTTTCTTGCTTTGCATCTTTTATCAGCCACAGTTCGCTGCCTGTTAAAGGCATGAAGCTCCATTTTTTGTGCTACAAGTTTATTGCTGTAGCTCTTTTCCGCCGGTCACTGTTACTCTCGGTTCATTTCGAGACACCATCTCGACGACCTACGACGGTCGGTAACAGGCAAGCCGGCGAATGGAGCAAAAGTGGAAATTACCTATTTAGGAAAAAGGTGCATCGATGGCGTGCCGTGTCGGGTTTGCTTTGCATGGTGCAAATTCAATTCACAGCCACGCACGACACCGTCCCGGAACCGGTCCGAGAACCACTTTGCAAAAAAGAGGTTAAAGTTGAGCATTTCTCCATCGTCTTGCGAGCAGTTCGTGGTGTCGGTGCAGCGTGCGTTTAAGAGAACAGTTTTATTTTTATTCTCTATCTTTCTGTATTGGGACATGGGGGCCGTATTTGACACATTCTGTGAGTTACAACCGGGGTACAGCGTCGTTTTGAGCAATTGCATAATTTATTCCCATTTTGTAGTGCATGGAACGAAGAATTCCGGAATCGATGCGACTGTGTCCGCTGTCAAACGTTCACTTAGAGAGTGTTTGATTTGTGTTGGTCGTAAACTGAACCCATCCCGTAGCATCATCCATTGTCACTCATCTCTCAGAGGCACCATCTAATTTCGGGAGACTAGTTACGAGCGAGAAGCAACAAGATGAAAGAAACGGCATCTCTGATGGCATTCATTTGGCCCCTAAAATGGGCGTTAATTACCATAAACCAGGGCGTGGCCCACCATTCGTGGTTGGAAAACGACTTGTTTGCTAGCCGTCCCATAGCTTACCACTTATTTCCTTTCGTCGTAGAGAATGATGTATAGGATGTAGTACAAGAAATACTACCCTATTAGAGCACGTGTCTAAAACGGTGTCTAGAATCCGTGCTAGAACCAACGCGTTCCGATCCAGCTATCGCAACAATCCTCCACAAAATAAAGTCTCCAAACGCCCCATTAGGCGTGCGGAACATCATGGAGAGAGTTGTCGACGAGAAGTCGCCCTCTGATACTTCGCTTTGGGACATAAATCTCCAAATTTAATGTTGCCATATGTCCAACATAGCTTGAAGTTGGCGAAAGAAATCAAAATGGTTAACAATCTTGAGTAAGACACATACGGGAGCAATATAGTGTCGTCTAGACAACAAATTTTTGCAAACATCTCGTAGAGCACGTTAGAGTGACTTAGTCCAGAGTATATGAATTCCCTTCCAATTTAAAATATGTTCCATTTTAGTCTTCACCAATATCTTCAACAAAAAAAAAACCCATTTCAAGATGGAAAGAGCCCGTTAATGCATTGTCATTAATAACTGTGGACGACTGTGCGCCTACGCTGCTCTCGATCATCTCCAGTTCATTTCCCGTTCGAGGTATTTTATAATCTTCCGAGGTTTCTTCCATTGAGCTGAATGCTACCGTACGATCGGCTTCAGGTCGTTCAGTGCTCTTATCCCTTTCAACTTGATTGATCGAACTCGAACATCTTCCAGCTGCATCGGACGAAGAAGACCCACGAGCGAACGAAGACGAAGATCTCACCCCAATGCATCACAAACCCACCTGAATTAAGCTTCGAGGCAGGAGATCGTGTGCCAGACATCGTGTGTACCGTTTGCAGGCCCGCAGGCAGGCAGACGGAGACTTCATTAAGGTACACAGCCAACACCTACACAGAACCGTGTCTGGCACAAAATCCAATCCTACGGAGGGAACGGCTTATTAATGCTCCTTTTTTACGAGCATCGTGCAGTTCTTTTTTTTCTCCCCAATATTTATTGCCACTCGTGCAGCTGCAGACGAGACGGTGTGCTGACTTCTTGCAATTCGCGGTTTCTGGGTTGTGTGTCGTTGGTGGTGCATGTAAAGGCTTAGTGTTTAAGGCTCCTCTCATCGAGTTAATTGCAACCGAGGCATGATTATGTCTGAGTGACTGTCATCCGTGTGGGCATATGGGACCTCCATTGTTTGACGCATTGAATTGACGCTCGCAGGGGGGAAGAATTTTGATGACTTGATCAATCTTCCCACAGCGAGTCATCATAATATTACACGCATGGGATAGGTGTAATCAGTATGGTAATATTTATTGAAAAGGGAAAAAAGCAATCCTTTCGCGATTTTAGCTCTTTTCTTCCTGACTAAGCAATTTCTGACATTTAAAGTCACGGTAAATAAAAACTCCAATATTAAAATGTGATAAGACTCTCAAGATGTTGCTGACATGAAATCGAAACGTATTTCAAGTGTCCAAATATATCTTTCCAGCACCATCCCCAAGATTCGTTCGAGTGTGTTTTCTTGAACCTAAATTTCCCAGCGCAAAGCACCACTTGAGCCGGCGGGAAAAGGGCATCGGAATCAGCAGCGTCAGAAGTTCAAAGATCACATGAAAAATTGGCAGCACAAATTTAAAACTTTTCCCTTTTTCAACTCTTCGACTGTTCGATTCTTCGTTGAGAAAAGTTATGTGGGACTGTGCGAACGTTTGAATTGCTTTAGTTTTTTATGTTTCGCTTGGTTCACTCAACGCCCCAAAAGCCACGGCATCTGTTTGCAATTGAGTTGTGCGAGCTCGTTCGTGCAGAAAGCAAATTGTTTCGATTGCTAAAATTTACTCTCCATCGAACTGGATCACTCCAACGCTGCGAGAACTAATTTACACAACACGGTGCGTGTTGAAGAAATCCATTCTCAGTTGTTCAGCGAAGTTTTCGGGTCCCAAAAACTTTCTATTCTGCAATTATTCTGCGTATGCCCTCTGACCGGTGCTAAGCGAATAACACCAGAAGGAAGAAAACTCCAGGCCCAGAACAACGAATCGATCATTGCCGGAGGGTTCTCGTCATTTCCATTGGAGCACTTACAGAAACAGACGAACCACAAATCGATACACGAGAGCGCGTGCAGCGACCACCACTTTTGACCCAGTGCCGTAGGCTAATCCGCATGCTTCGGTTGCGGTGCGTCAGATATAGGTTAGAGTCCGTGTACGGGAACATAAGAGACAAACCGTACTTTTACGGCTTTTTCGGCCATCATCGTACGGTTCGTCCCCGTAAGCGTTAGAAGCAAACGCGCATAACCGGTCGTTGACGTCTTGTTTCTTGTCGCCGAAGAGAATCGCCAACAACAACAAACTCCGGCTGAAGAAGTCAGCCATGCCCTGTGGTGTTGACAGTCGTAAATCGATGATGGTGACGATGATGATCGGCATACTCGGAACGGCATCGGAACGGCTAGCTGTTTCTATTTCGGAGGACAGTTTGAACTGTTTTGGGGGATAGTTGGAGGAGCAATAAAACGTTTGCCGGCAACTATTCGGATAGTTAATGGTCCATAACGGAAGCGTAGTTAATAGTGTTCCCCAACGCGGCAATAGCGGGTATACTTTGGATATTGGAACTCCTGGAACTCATAAAGCAAATGCTTATGATTTATTTTGTTTTTGTTTGATAGTTGGAATGGATGCCTACTTCTTTTTCAATCTTCACAAATAAACCGCATCATGTCGCAATACATTAGCCCGCACCATCAACAAAACATTCCTAATCCATCCTCAAATCATCCAGCAGCAGCAGATTGCATGATCATCTTAAAATGTGTCAATTTTCCAGCTGATTCATCGTACCATTTTTCACCCGCGTTGGGAAAATGTGGTTGACACATGCAGCACCCGTTCTGCATAGATCTTTTCCGCTGGTACGCTGGTATGATTCAGCACGAAAGGATGCATTTTCCCATGCAGCAACTGCACAAAGGAGCGCGTATTATTATTATTCAATCGTGCACAACACAACACAGACCGAGCCACGCGCGCACACGCTCGTGCGCTACGTTTTCGGAACGCTAATTTTAGAGCAGCAAACTCCATAAGCGGTGTACTGAAACTCCGAGGTCTGTGTGACAAGTCAGCTGGTCGGCGTGACTCGCAGGAACCAAGAGCTGAGCGTAGAATGTTTTCTATTTTATTCCCCCGTTTCTGTTTCTATGTTGGAGTGGTATGACAGTCTAAATTATAGGAGACAGATAATGGGAACGGAGAACGACAAAAATATGGGCAACAAAGTCTGATCGATCATTAATAATGGTAATGAACAAATTGAATCTTAATGGATGACAAATAGGGAAACTATTGCAGCTGCAGCATATGAAGAATTGTTCAGAGTTTAAGGGTTAATTGAATTAAACTTATCCAAAGTCTGGAAAAAAAGATCTCAGAAATTAACCAAAATGAGATTAAGTCTGAAATGCAGAGAGCCTAGAAATTCTGAAGAATATCAGGATTCTGGAGGCTCATTAGAGACATAAGAGGTTTAGTGTGGACATTCTTTCAAAATTAAAAATAATTTAATTAAAGTTGGACGAAAACTCTCAAACAAAAGTCACTCAAATCTTCAGAAGAAACGTCCTGAAGTCTATAACCATAAGCGAACAGCATTCGTTAATTACCCAAAATACTCCAACTTGGCCATTAATATCCCACGCCTATAAAGTGGACGTGCAAGGTAGACATATTCGAAAAAAAGGTCCGGATATTCGACACCTCTTTGGCGCCCACCCGTTTTTGAGGTCGTCGCAAGCAACATAAAACTCTCCACGATATGGTACGTTGATAGTAAGGAAGAGTTCCACAACAGCCAACGCCATTGCCGCGATTTCAGGTATCTCCATAGCGTGAAATAATGCCATATTTTGCTCATGGCCGTCTGTGGGCAGGTGCCAAAAGTGACAACCACTTTTACCGTTGGTTTTTAAGTCCAAACCTGGACACTCAATCTGACCAATGATCAATCTTCACAAGGCATACAGAAATTCGTGTACAACCGTCGTCCATGAACTCGAAACAATAACGAACTAATTTATTAACATCTTCAATGACACTTAATGTGAGGTTCGCGAAGTTAAAGTCGGTCCCGAAAACAAAAACTGTCGCGTCGCAATTTGAGGTTAGCGCTTCTCACGGGCACTTCACTACACAGGCACAGACAGGGGTGAACCCCATTGCCAGATTTCAGAACAATACACTCATTAGCGTACTCCAGCAAAGGGCACAACGCCACCTGGAACAGGGCGAAGTGACAGATGGGATGCCCTTTCGAGTTCTCGCCGGTGGAGGTGATTTGATTTGCGTCGTGATTCATTTCACGAGTCGCGTAGGCGACACGATCCCTCGTACCGTCTCGGTCTTCCTCATTACCATTATCCGCCTTCACGATGGAGCGGTGTTTTGTTGTCTGATGAAATTAGCCCGTAATTGCATCCATCCAACTCGTTGGCTCTAGTGTTTCGAGTCGGGTCATTGAGCTTTCGCCCCACTACGCGGAAGGTGAGATCTTTACAATCGGGGGCTGAAACCTCGCGCAAGAGATCTTCCACAAACTGACACGAAAGGCACCTGAACGTGGGCAATTCAATCGGCAGCTAGAAGGATACGGTTTCAAGTTGAAATCGATCGGACATTGATTGTTGTGGTGAGCGGTTCGGTGTCATGCGTCCCAGCTACACGGCTTTGACCTAAACGTCAAGTGTGAAAACGTTTGCAGTGCGTGTGCACTGGACCATGGTGCTAATGTGGTGATTTGAGACGCCAAACGGAGCTAAAGAAAGCTACCACAAGTCTCTTGCTTCAAACCTTGACAATGAAACCTGTACCCTTGGTTTGGAAAATATGGCCGTCTCTGGCACGTATCGAGGGAAATTATAAGCAAATCGTTTTTCATTTTCTAAAAACGAGGTAAACCACGTCTGAGTGGATGCTTTAAGAGCGTTCGGGAGAGCGTTCATAACTATTGCAGCACGATGGTGGATGCATCGAGTGTGTGTATGCAAATTTTAAAATTTATTTCCTTCCTTCGAGCAGAGTGCTCTGCTGAATAATGTACATATAATGCTCAGCGTCTTCATCTTGAGGGCGTTCACTGTAGGGTTGGAGCAATTTTTTTGTTTTTTTGTCAGCAAGTGTTCTTGCTTATCTTGTCACATGTTTTGGGAGAAGGATGCAATGAACTGTCAGAAGGTATTTTTTAACTGAGTATTGCATAGCTTCAGGCGCTTTTGTTGAATATTCGAAATATTTGCCTGAAAGTATGCAGCTTGTGTGACAACGATTAGTTTTTATGGAAGCTGTGAAGCTACTGTCGAATTTTCTTTCAATAAAGAGAAAAAAATTGCCTTTAAGTATGCAATTTGCATGACAAAACACTACTTTTTACAATAAAGTTCTTATTTTTGATATTAAAAATTCGCGTGGAAGCAATTCTTTCTTCTCGACTCGACTTTAAAATAACCAACGACCCCTTCGAGCGTTGAGCACGCTTTGCCGTGCGTCAATCATCAGCTACATAAAGGCGCCCCATTCCTAAAACAAACTAAAAATCGCTCACGACAAAATATATAAGATACAACGCACACACACACGGTGCTGCTGTAAACGATTTACCTTCGAACATCCGGTGAGTTTGGTAAGCTGCGACACTTTCGTCCTTTCTCGTTGCGTGCCGAGGACGACGATGACGATGAGTTTCCCATCGCTTCGACCGAGGAAAAACTGCACGGACGAAAATCCCGTACGCTTTATCAACCTCCCGGAGGGTTTTGCTCTAGAGCACTAGCGGTGCGTCAATCATCAGCTACATAAAGGCGCCCCATTCCTAAAACAAACTAAAAATCGCTCACGACAAAATATATAAGATACAACGCACACACACGGTGCTGCTGTAAGCGATTTACCTTCGAACATCCGGTGAGTTTGGTAAGCTGCGACACTTTCGTCCTTTCTCGTTGCGTGCCGAGGACGACGATGACGATGAGTTTCCCATCGCTTCGACCGAGGAAAAACTGCACGGACGAAAATCCCGTACGCTTTATCAACCTCCCGGAGGGTTTTGCTCTAGAGCACTTGCGTTGGCATTGTGTAACGGTGGACTCGAGCTCGAGATTATTGTTGTCGGATCACAACTCAGCTGTCGTCGTCGTACCGTGCAGCACAACCATAATGCCTTGCCGCGTTTCCTGACAATCACACACCGTCGACGATGAAAGGGATTTGTACACTTTCCGTTGAGCACTTTTTATTCGCCTGTTTTGAGTGATCACTGCTACACGTGTTTCGACGACGACGGTGCACACATCGCACGGTTCACGGGCTGCACGGGACACGCGCGTTTGAGCGTTGAACAAGATTGATGCACACGGATGAGCTTTATTTATTTGATTTTATTTTTGCACACAAAAACCGATCAATGTTTTACGTAGAGAGGAAACAAAAACTGTTTTGCTTACACGGTTACTTGTTGGATAATAAAACTAACGCTAAACAACCTGTACCTCGCGAATAAATTGGATGCAACTTTGTAACTCTCCGCACCGACGGAACCAATCGGTCTTCCGATGTCTTTGCGTTGAGCAACAACAAATCGAACACCGAAGACTATTAACTCCAACCAAACGGAAAACTTGGCGCTCCTATCGTAGGGCTTAATTAATTTCAAGACATTCGCGAACGATGACACGATTTTACCGGGAGCTTTTAGGATGTAAGCTTATGTGCGCACTTTCTCACAACAGCTAGGAGGAACTACCGTGATACCCAACCTAGACATCGTACCAAGCCGACGTCGGTGAGCAGCGGGATCGAGGCGTTAATTAATATCGCCATTTAATGGGTTAGACGTCGGGGCGAACTTTGCGACGCTTCAAGACACTCGCTGCCGAAGGTGCAGCTAGCGGACCGTCTTAAAAGCCTTTAGCCTAGGAGAGCCACGATAATTGCAGCCAGTGCTAAGAGGATTAACATTTATCAATTTACGCGCCGTGGCTGCTACCATTTCTTACGATGGCGCGTATTGCGGGCTGGAAATTACATATAATCGCTACACGCCCCAACATGCCACACGATCTTCATTAAACCAATAAGTTATTTCAGGCATTCCGGACTGAGTGTGAGAGCGTTATAAATTGTTTATCTTCTGAATGCCGGTGGAATGACACTGTGGCGCCCTTGCATGCATCGGAGACGTTTGGAGATCGTGCCGGTCTTTCGCTTTAGCTCGATCCACGATCCTGGTCGGCAGTAAATAAAGGAGGAACGATTCCGACTATTGGACATAAACTGCACCGACTACAAATCAATCGCCCACGTTGAAGACTGTTTTTTTGGAGCGAAACACGACCACAAAACACAAGAGAAATGATTGTTTATG
This sequence comes from Anopheles maculatus, assembly GCA_002091835.1. Classification (NCBI taxonomy): domain Eukaryota; kingdom Metazoa; phylum Arthropoda; class Insecta; order Diptera; family Culicidae; genus Anopheles; species Anopheles maculatus. The sequence continues at coordinate 48,659 of KZ062355.1, forward strand.
GTTGGATCTGGTTAGGCAGAGAGCCTTCACCTACATACGCGCATGGTGTCTCCGGTGTTCCGACATCAAAATCCTCAAACCGTCTTTCTGTGTCTTATCAGTAGGAGACGATCGAACGATAAAGGCCGAATATGTCTAACCGTAACCGTGGTTCTAGCCGAGTGCTAGATAATTTCGCCAAGTCTCATAAATGACTGTTTTGCTCAAGATTATACATGATTTGACGACCAAGAGGACAAACAAAAAATCTGCACAAGACATTAGACACAAGACCTCTTGTCGATGTCTTTCTTTTTCGGAGATTTGGAAGTTGAAGTACACGATGTCTATGTCCTTGTTTACCCAAAAATGGAAGCATCCTCAGAAAGAAATACAAGATCGAATAAAAAAAGAAACAAATCACATGAAACCCGACTTCACGCTGTGTGTGTCAAATGTTTGGACGTGATAATTTGTATAGTTTTAACGCGAACCCACCAAACCTAGTCTATGAATGAGAAATTCCACCTCAGAGCACACAGAGGGGAGATAAAATGCTCCCGGGGACTCTGGGGAACACCTCAACAAGTTTCGTCGCAAACGCAAGACACAAACTTGTTAACTCGATGTCTGGTAACAACAAACTAACACACGCACCGATAAGATCGGGCCAATTAATTTTGACCCGTTGGCAAAAACGATCAATCTTTACGCACGAGCGAACGAAGGCGACCCCGTGGCTTATCAGTATCGGAAGGTACTCCGTACAACATCAACTCCATGTCCAAAAAATCCAAGTCCAAATCACGAAACCTGACACCACGGTGGCGGAGCTTAGGCTTCGATGATTAATTGTCGCTGTGTGAGTAGTTGGTGCAGGTTTGTCCACCAGTTGTGACAACGGTCGGGTGCTTCTGGTCTTTCCAGAAGTGTTAGGGAAGCTCTGATTAATCGAGCGCGCCGACTGTGCAGAGTGTGATCGTCGGCTTAAAGTTCCGAATGCAGTTTAGGCAGTCGTCCAAACGTAACCACGGTCGTTTGGCATGACTGCCACGCGGGTCTAGCGCCTCAAGTCTCGATTTCTATTTGGGTTCTCCATTTGAAATCGCATCTCGGAGTGTTGTGATAACGGCCAAAAATAACACCACATGATGTTGAGGCTACTGATGCTCGGCGAGCTGGTCTAGTCTCGGCGCTGTACGCTCGAGCACGTGGTGTGAAGATGTCCGGATGAGTAGCGCTCGAATTCTGCAGACGATTAGTGTGTGTTATGACAGGTTCTTGTTTTCTTTTCCATTTGCTATATGCGAGCGAGATGTTGCACATGAAATTGAGTCTTTAGAGCTGGCAGTAATTATTTTTAACAATACATTAACATAGTTTCGCAAACAGAATGTCTGAAACTGTGTCATGGTCTTCTCACTATCCAACGTTCGCCCTAATGAACCTCTATCCACAGCACAAAACATTCTTTACAAAGCTAATAAAAATCTTTCCCATCCCATATCAAGTAACGATGAAAGTGTCGTTAAATATGGCGCCTATAATAAGCCTTGCAGGTGGTACGCAGATAAAAGAATTTAGAAAAATCGTCTAATCAATCATATTTACTCTAGATTTATGACAGCGGAAAGCGTATTTGAGGTTTGGGAGAGATTCCCGGAGGAAAATCTGATTAAAGCTCCCCAAAGGAAAAACCGTGCCTCTGACTGTCTATTTACCCTAGGCAAACATTCCTCAGCAGAAGATCTAAGAGAAAAAGTGTTGTGATAACGGCCAAAAATAACACCACATGATGTTGAGGCTACTGATGCTCGGCGAGCTGGTCTAGTCTCGGTGCTATACGCTCGAGCACGTGGTGTGAAGATGTCCGGATGAGTAGCGCTCGAATTCTGCAGACGATTAGTGTGTGTTATGACAGGTTCTTGTTTTCTTTTCCATTTGCTATATGCGAGCGAGATGTTGCACATGAAATTGAGTCTTTAGAGCTGGCAGTAATTATTTTTAACAATACATTAACATAGTTTCGCAAACAGAATGTCTGAAACTGTGTCATGGTCTTCTCACTATCCAACGTTCGCCCTAATGAACCTCTATCCACAGCACAAAACATTCTTTACAAAGCTAATAAAAATCTTTCCCATCCCATATCAAGTAACGATGAAAGTGTCGTTAAATATGGCGCCTATAATAAGCCTTGCAGGTGGTACGCAGATAAAAGAATTTAGAAAAATCGTCTAATCAATCATATTTACTCTAGATTTATGACAGCGGAAAGCGTATTTGAGGTTTGGGAGAGATTCCCGGAGGAAAATCTGATTAAAGCTCCCCAAAGGAAAAACCGTGCCTCTGACTGTCTATTTACCCTAGGCAAACATTCCTCAGCAGAAGATCTAAGAGAAAAAGCGGTTAAAAAATCGTTTACGTTTCTCTTTTTATTTTTTGCTGCTCTACTGAGACCTTCCCATGGTGTCTGCTGGGAGATTACATTCAATTTTTCACCAAATTACTCTTTCCGCGCGTGAACTGTTGTGCTGCTGGAAGATCGTTCACCGTTGGTCTAGCGTAGTTATCAGTGGCATCACATAAGTCTTTGGCTGGGGGACTCTGGAGACTGGGAAATTCTGACACGCAAAGAACACCAGTTATCTTTCACCGATGGAGCGCCAACCGAAAACAGCGTGGTAGAGAAAAAGCGGAAGCAAAAAATTTAATCGAGCTCGCGGCATCTTTAAGCAACCAGTTCATTAAGGAAGCTGGGTATGAAGGTGATGGCAGTGATACTAGCTTCCACCGATTGCCAAACACCTGCGCCGTTTCGTTGAGACGACCTATCGTTCCCCTGTTGGTATTTCGTGGCTTTTCCTTTGAAGAATTCGCCCTGGTACGGGCGCAACAGTGGAAATAAAATTCCACACTCACGGGAGTCGGCAGAATTCTAACATTTGTTTTCACCATTCCTGCAAACACGCACAAGGAATGATAAAAGCTAATTTGATGAAGTTTGTCACACGGGAAGCACACGCTTGAAGGGAAGCCAATTTGCTTGGAAAGGATGGTAGGTTGGGCGGGTGTTTACTACTTCTGTTCATGGAAATCGCTTAATCCGACGACGAAATCCTTGGGCTTAGATTCGGGATGTGTCACAGACAAAGAACCGTAAACGAGTCTTCCTTAGTTACCTTAGGAATTGGCGCCGGAGAAGATTTTTTTTTTGCCTCTCCCTGTTTCAGAAGTAATTCATCAAATTCGGCCGACAAGGATTTGCTTCACTGCGTACCAGATGCTTCAAAGTAAATGTTTTGTAGGGGAATGTGTGGTAGAAGGCGAGTCCTGATAAGCAGAGCAAGTTAACTGTCAGCAAATGCATAATAAGACCGTATTGTTATGACGAGCGTATAAATTGGGGATGATTTTTTGTAGGGAATTGCATATTTTTAGGAGAATCCATAAAAAGGACCACAATGGTATAGAATCTAGATGACTGTAACACCTTTTTTTTAGTTTTCTTAGTGCACAAAGTCTTAAGCAGATGAAAAATCAACTAAAAAGGATCCGTTCTTTAGGTTATCTTCTTGGACGGGAAAATAAAAACGTCCCAAGAAAAGGACCACCATTCCAGCGAAGTAGTTTACAATTTCAATTCTTCACCCGTCTGTTCTTAAGCGCTGTAGAACCACCATGGATGTGCACAGTCACCGTCATCCTAAGGATGGTGGAAAAACTATTTCTCAACATTAGTCGCCCCCGGTCGTTGGTCTAATGGAAAATAATATTTTCTCTAACCCAAACGAGAGAGCAATCGAGTTCAAGCTGTGAACCCTTTGAAACTTATCCAATTGGGACATTCGAGAGGAATTTCGAGAGCCACAGAGGGAGATCTGTGGAGTTATCATCTGGTGAATAATAACTTCATAGCTCCATCGTTTGGCCGAACTAAAGCTAGCTTTATGGCAGCGTTCAAAGTGTTTTCTCGGGATGTAAGAATTCAATTTTCCACCGATCGCTTCGAACAAGAAACAGTTTCTTGTGACCGGTTGGAGTGGGATCGATGCTGAGCAGGTTGCGACAAATCGCGCTCCAGAAGGGAACCGTTTTCTATTCGATTAGTGTTCGGCAGCGTCCCCGTCTGCAGCTGATGATGATGGAACTGTTGAACGGGAACGGCATCAAACACTGTATAGCATTAGAGCAGCGAGAGTAATTACACGTTTGCTCTTTAATTACAACATGAACGACTGCAAGACTAAATTGTTTCCAGAGTGAACACATTGCGCGAATGAGGGAGTGGTCTCGGTGTGTAAGAATCCTCGTTTATTCCCCATTTTGGTCATAGTTCCAGCACTAAAAGCCATTTACCGATGTCAGATGCAATGCCATAAACAAACAAATCACTTTGAAGCTACATGAAGATGACAAGTTGGTGGTGAGGACTTGTTTTGCCCGCTTAGTTGTATCTTGGTCGTATAAATCAAGAATAAAATAAGAAAGAGACTACAATAACTATTCTCGCAGCGTCCTAGAAAAGGAGCTACATTACTTGAAATTCTGATCACATCTTCGTCACCCATTATCTCATCTTCCCATCTTCAATATCCACCATCTTCTACCAACGCTAGCCATTTTGTAGCGTGATCCACCAGCATGCCACTCAACCGAAAACTTCAACTTCCAGCTTGTCAGACACAAACATTAAACACCCTCATCGGTTGCATCATAATATTCAATTATGATGATGGCCAGGCGTCAGCCGCGCACACACACACACACGTACCCATGACTCATGGCGATATCGTTGGGATGATACCAACGCAACCGTCCAAAAAACCATGGGAAGGTGTCCATGGACATGCAAAATTGAAAACTGTTTTCCCGGGTACAACGGGATGGCTAATTTTCGGGACACAAACCCTCGAGCAGCATGAAGGTCGTCTAAAATCCCAAGCTGATCCAGAGAAGCGTGACTCGACGACGGTCGTCAATCAGCGGGAGTTGATTTTTCATCCCCTCCGTTGACGCATCTCATCCTTCCCGAGGACTCGTCTAATCCTTTCACGCCCTCTCGCTTGCTCTCACATACCAGACGACTGAATCTCCTAATCTCCCACGAGGAACGCTGATGTCGACCATTTATTTCCATCATAAAATCATAACGTGCAAAATGACACGTTCATGGGCAACAGCGTCACGGCAAGCTGAATCATGCACTCGGTATCTACATTTGCTGTGTCTCCAAAATAAAACAATACCAACCCAAATCGAGCAACGAGTTCTTTGCTGTTTTTCCACACGATTGGAACATTCGTTTCTATCAACACGGAATTCACGGCTCCATCAGATGCATTTATTTTGTTTCGTGCTTTTTTTGGTGTTAGCAAAACAGCAAATGCACCGAAGATGAAGATATGCACCAGACCGTTAAAAGCCGGGCAAACAAATCCATCGTTTCCAGCGCCGGCTACCGATCGGCGGAGGGAAAACATAATATCGCCCCCATTGGCGGAAGCTGTGTGTTGAAGTGCGCCACGATTTCGATTCGATTTAGAGCTGTGCACGGTACACATCACTCTGTCTCGCCGTTTGGAGATCCGATAAAAATCCAAATGCTTTCTTCTCGGAAACCATAATCGAAAACAATACAAACAGTAGAAGCGTATATTCCCTTCAAGATTCCTGATGGTTCTTCAATCGTCTTGCGCTCCCGCTAGTGCTGGTCTTTTGTGCCTGGGTTTGGTTGCTCCTGTCGGGAGATTAATACGGCTGCTGCCTGTCGATTGCAGAATTACGGTTTCTCCTTTTTTCGAGGTAGCACAAGCAACGATTAATATTGCATCAGTGCAACACGCCAGGTAGCGTGCTCATTACAAGCGCAACGCGTTCAATGATGCCGTAGAACTGTTTGAAATTAATCCGACTGTTCAAGTACATCACAAAGACCGGCTGGAAAAAGCGATGTGGATGTGAAATCAGAGTTAGAAAAAAGAGGAAGAACAGAAATTGTTGGAAAGAAATCGTTGAGGACTTTGTGCAGCAGATGTTGAAGAAGTTCATGATGTCCTGTCACTGTATATAGTTTCAATTAACATACTGAGCTTCAGGCACTCGAACCAAGCAAATGTTAGGACAACTCCTATCCTATCGGTCAATATTAGCAGTTGCAAAAAAAACCCCAGTTCAATAACCCGTTTCGCCGTGCAGTCCGATTGGAGGTGTCGACAGCACTCCAAGATGAAACTTCTGTAAAGTTCAATTATCACGCCTGCCGGATAATTCCTGACCGTCCACCAGAAGCTCAATCAACGAAAGCACACTACCAACACTGTTTGCATAACCATTTATCATCGTTTGCCACCAGGCTCGGAGTTCCCTCCAATATCTCCAATTCTGACCCCTCTGCAGGAAAGATTGGGGGCGCACGCTGCAGACGACAGCTGACGCTTTTGGGCGCCATTTTTGCCATCGACTGCATTCGACAGTTTCCGGCAGCGATGACGATAGCAGTACGGTCCCGATTGTGCACACCGAATCATCAGCCTTTTATATACGATGTAGTTGCCGGGAAGAAAGGCAAAGGAAATTAACCGGCAGGATGCAACCCCAATAGTCTGGAAAGGAAATATGTTCCAATAACAGAGCGGCGCTAATCGAAACGTAGCAAAAGGTTCGCAGAAAAGGTCGTTGACTTTGTATCGTCCTGGAAACTAAGACCGAGGCGCGAGGGTAATAAATCAACAGAGACCCGAAAAAAAAACCAGTGCTCCAAAACAGGGAACAACTCTTGGTGGACAATTAAAATGTGACGGTTTGGTTTGGGACTTTGTGTGCCAATTGGGGATGTCTCTGTGTATGCGTCAGCAAGAATTTTACGATCGTGGTGTCGGCGTCTTCGTCGTCCGTATTCTTCACACCGTAGACGACCTCGCCAGACGCCTACTCACGACCGGTCACCAAAAGTCACCAGACTTGCCATGGGGTGACTCGCTCGATGGCGAAAATGACATGGGACGATTTCAAATGCAATCAAAACGTCGTCAAAAAGGTGCTGTGATGGTGACGTCTTCGCGAATGCCCGCGATTGCTAATCCTACAAGTTGTGGTGTTGCTCTTGCTTACCTCGACTCCCAGACAAGACCACCTCTCGCTCTCTTCCGACCTCTGACCAACCTCCGTCTGAAGTTAGGTGCAGAGAAACATAAAAATGCAATAAATTGCATCGTGGCTCGATGTGTGCCGTGGCCATGCATAATCGTCTGAAGTCTACACCTCACGAAGGAGCGGTCTTGTTGGACATCTAGCGCGGTGGCTTGACTGAAGCGGTCGCAATTTATCGTGCCACACTCTCGCGTGGCCGAATGGTACAAAGGTGATGCAGGCGAAACACACACACAAAAAGCAGAACGCAAACGGCTGTGACTGTGCCGACGCTTATTGCAATAAACGCAACTTGTGGAGCCATATTTGTTCGATTATTCATCTACTGGACGCTGGAACTGTTTCCGCATTCGAGTGTCTGAAGGTCCGGACCCCGTGTCCCGGAAGGTAGGAACTGGACTCAAGAGCCGAGCCACACCTGGGAAGCCTAGGTCAAGTCAACGGTGAACTTCGTTGTCTTGCGGGTTTTTGCTGTTTTGAGGTTATGGCACATTGGAAGGAAAAACAAACACAAACTCTTCACGCGTACGATCAGAAACAGAAATTCAAACCGATAACTTTCATCATCGTTTCCTTTCACTTCTGGGAGCTTTTGAAGCTTTTGACAAATGGTGGCAATATTGGGGAATCCTGGGAAAGGAACGATTTGAGCGGCGAGCGGTGAGTCTTTACGATTCTTAATGCAACAACATTACTTACGGCTTTCATATTTGGAGCAGTTTGTAGAGTTTTATTTATGAAAATTAATTACGCTTAATGGGTAAAAGTGACATTAATATGCCTGCACACGGGGTCCACAACTTAAATTTCATGCGCAAAAGATAATCGCCTTTTAGTGGTTCATAACTGTGAAAACGAGATTATAATTAAATCAATCGGATAAGCAATGAGATATTAAATTAACTCGAAAACAGGGTGACTCGTTTATTCGAATAAGGTGTTTATGTGAGTTTTGGAGCATTTTTGGAATTTTAAATTAGTTATATTGAGCCGTGGGTGATAAATTTATAATAAATTACACTCCTTTTAGCCTTAGCAATAACTGACGTCAATTTAAACCAGATAGATCAACCACTTTTACTTCTTTTAAAAGAAATTATTAAAAAGGCTATCAAATGCTGAACCACTGATAAAAATAGACAACTTCATTATTAAAAACTCACTCATTTGCTCCATAAAATATAAATTATTGTTGCTCCGCCTTGGAACGATAGAATTGCAAATTAAAACTGAGCGAATTTTTAAAAATACGATCCCCTCCATTAGCGTAATAAGCTTGTGTTGTGCAAACACTTCTTCGGCACAACCACCGATAACGACTATCTTAATGTGCAAGTTCACTTAAGTGAGTTCACAACATAACAGCTCAACCTTCCTAAGTGCATTTACTTGCGCGGTGTGCTGTAACTGCGTAGCGGATGGAAGATGTTTACCATCTATTAAAGAAAAAATAAAACAGAAAAAAAACGGAAAAGTGAAAACATCTTTGTGAATCATCAATTCCAGCCAGATTTCTATTTTAAAAGCGCCATATGCTCTTTTGCATATTTGCATCACAGATTTGTAGTCTTCAATTTAGCTGTCTGTTTGTTTGAAAATTTAGACACGAGAAAGAAAGCAAAAAGACGAGCAGAAAACCACCATCGGGATTGATGTGATTCAACAAATTGAACTTTGTTTACGAATTGTTATACACTCCGACGCTTGAGATGGCTGGTTTTAGTGGCGATTTATGCAATCTTCGCACAAGAGAACCAGCAAACACTGGAAAAGAAAAGATACTCAAAAAAGTGTACCACAAACGCAATTGTAATTGTTTGCGAATTTCTTGTTCCGTTTTTCGCTCTCTCCACCAGAGCACAGCAAACTACTACAATCCGGACATTATTGTCCACTTTATTAATTTACACGCACACATACTTATCTCATTTTCTGGTGGCATTAATTCGGGCTGACCTCTTCCCGGGTCTTAAAATTGTTTGCAACCATTTTCGGGAAAGGGTCTCATGGTCGTGCTTGCTATCAAACTGCGTGTTACTCAATAGATAGCTTCACTGCTTGTTTCACCCCAAAAGATACGTCGAAAAAAATGGGGTAATTTTCCCGCAAGACCTATTTTTCCGGAGACCCCCATGATTTTTCGGCTCGCTCCGGACACGGGCACCCGTGTTGATACATAAACATGAAAATGGAAACGAAAACAGAAACGGAACGAAGCTAAGATATGGGAGCAGGAACAGCTGAACTCGGACCGGTTGGTTGAGCAGTATCCCTGGGATGCTAGCGTTGTAAATGTTTTCCGCTTTTCCGATGAAAAATTTATGATACTCATCGCTCAGCACACCCCACGGAGAAGATGCACCACAAATTTTAAAGCCTCTCTTGCCTCTGATGGTGGTAGACTGTCGGACAAAAGAGGGAAAACATTGGTTATGCAAGTGGTTGGGTTTGTTGTTGATTGTTGTCGCTGACGACAATGTTTGCGAAATTGTTTCATAGTTATGTGAACGAACACTGCACTTGCCTTGGAGGTATGCTAGAGGAATGCCTTTTTTTTGGAGTTGTAGAGTTTGAGTGAGATAGCTTCGATTAATCATGATTTATATGAATTAAAAACTATGGTCGCGCTGCTTGATGACAAAAATACAGGGTTCGTGGTGTGCAATTGAAGCAAATAATTGCTGGTAATTATTATAAATGTTAAACACATAGCCGATTGTATTGTCATTTAAAATTCGAATTGTGTCATTTACTGCTGTTCAATTAAAGCCATTATTACTTCAATTGTGAACGATAAATTAAATTTTATTATGAAAAGAGGTAAAGAAGCATCAATTCTTTACTAAAAAGACAAAATACATTAAAATATGTTAGGGGGTACCCTCTGTTTAACCCTGTTGTATCCAAAACAGCAGATTTTGAGGATGGTAATATAATTTCAACATTAAATTTAAAACAAATACTGACAAGAGTCACTAAGATAATAAAATATCTGGATGAAATTCCAATTGTATTATACAAAATGATAATTAGGAAGTAAGAAATTTTTAAGCTGTTTTAAGAAGAAAATTTCGTTCTTTTGTATGTCATAAAAACTAATAAAAACTTCTTGTGTAAAACAGGGAAAATTTTTAACATTACGAAGATAAAAAATATAATTTTCAAACAGTGTTTTAGCTCAGTGGAAGCGATGCTGGTCTTAGCACGACTATTCATTAGATTTTATTCGAGCAAAACAAATAATTAGATTCGACCGGTTTTCTTTGTTTTGGTTTGTTTTGGTTAGTTCTCGAGCTTCTTTGGTAAAGATCAGTATTTGGCACCGATGATGTAGTTAAATAATAACTTTAAAATAGTTTATATTGTAAAGATGTGCTTGTTGACATGGTGCAGTTTTTTTCTGTAATTTCTTAAAGTTGAAACCTTGTAAATTTGCCAATTACTCTGCGAAAAGCTATGGAAGCTTGTGACACACTAATATCATAATATAATATATTAGGCTAAGAAGGAAGAAGAAGAAGAAGAAGAAGAAGAAGAAGAAGAAGAAGAAGAAGAAGAAGAAAAAGAAGAAGAAGAATATATTATGATAATCATAGAATAATATATTTTAATTTGAAATATTTCCCACTAGTAGGTTATCAAAGTTCAGTTTAAAGTTATTTGGAAATTTTAACTCTCTTTCTTAGTCGTACTAAAATTCCAGTAACAAACGAACAGCAACGAGACGTATTGTCGTCAATTATAAGTGCGCTGAAGCCAAAACAAACGCCAATAAATAAGTGTTCTTTAAACTTCTACTCGTTTGTACAGAAATTTATAAAGTTTTATATTTGTTACTGTAATTAAAACTCAATTTAATTCAAATGAATTAAAAATAATTGAATTATTTCGATTACTTTACCATTTGACGCCTTCAACTAAAATTTATAATAAAATATTTTATTTTTGTGAAGCGACCCCTGCCAATTTCCCCACAAATGAGCAAAAATCTCGTAGAACCCTCAGGAACTATATTTCTGAGGCAAATTCATATTTCAAAAGTAAAGCAATCCCCTCAACTCTTGCCATTTTTTTGGGATGCATTCAAATGTCCAAAGTGCACGCCAAACTCATTGCATGTAAGGTAGACAAATTGGTTGGTTGGATGGTTGTTCCTTGGTGAGTCTAGAATCCGGCCAATCCGGTGTAATGTGCTTCCGGATGTGTTTCATCCGGCAGCAAGAAAGGTAGCCGGTTCACATTTCATCCGCATGACTTCGGGAGTCATCTACCGCGAATGCTTGTGTTGGTGATACCTTGTAGCTGAAGAAGAACAGTCGAAAAACCCCCGAAAAATCTCTCAGATAAACATGAAACAAAATCTCGCCTGTTTGTTCGACTTTTCTTCTCCTTCATATACACAAAAAAGAGGGTATCCATCCGCCTGTGTGTGTGGGCGATACTTTCGTAAAAGAAACAATAAACAATCGTACATTAAAGTGACACAGCAAAAGGGGTAAAGCGAAGCCAAGGGACATTTTTCCCCCAAAAAAATGGAAAACGAACGAAAAAAGAAGGTAGTTTGCCATGTCATCACGTTGCCAGTTTCATCTTCTTCCCGAGAAGTTTCCGGTTTTCCAACACCCGCCCTCGGAAAACCGTCACCAAGTGGAAAAGCTAAATAAGGAAACGTTTTATCTAAATGAAAATGATACCATCTCGCCGTCGAAAAGAGCGAGCCAATGCGAGGCGTTGAAGAGTGAAAAGTGGAAGTGACGAAGAGAAGTTATTGAAATATATAAAAATAGTAAGGCAACTCGCACTCCTAGACTTCTGGCGAGTGGTGCAGGTGCAGGTGCTTCAGAAGCTGGCGTGTCTGGTTCGTTCAACCATCTACCAGTTTACGGCACATCCTCTATCACATCCTGCTTTATCCGGTCACCTTTGTTTCTCAATAAATATTGTGCATTATTTACACAGCTCTCCGGCACAACAAGCTGACACGCTTTTTAATGCTGTTTGCTGATAATCATATATTCATTGGTTTGAGGATTTTTCCGATGTCGAAAAGAAGTTTACAAATTTCCAATTCCTGTTTTTTTGGGGGTGTTTCTCCTCAATTCGAATCAACCTTATCTCAACGATCCTTGTGCTTCTTGTCAAAACAAACAATTTCCAGCAATTGGAAACATTGTTTATCATCACTCAAACGCAAACGCAGAATCCTGCTCAAACAACTCATTGGTTAGATGCACTCCGGAATGAGGGTTGCGTTCCGTCCATGAATCTTTATCACCTCGAGAGCATCCCTCGATGTTTGCATAATCCGTTTCCATTTGGCCATTGTTATCCTTTTTTTTTCGATTTAGACGAGGCGTGTCTTGTGGTGTTTCAACCATTGACAAATGTTTATTGAAGTGGTAAATACCGGCGAAAAAGGTCTGTAAACACTCCTTCCAAAGAAGCCTATAAATTGAACCTTCTCGTCTTTAGGCCCAGATAAGTCTTCCTAGTGGCCGACATTAATAGGGTGTGCAAAGATTGAGAATCGCACCTTATCGAGAGCTCATTTTTCTTGTTTTTTGCTCTCCCTTGAGCAGTTTTGCTGTTGTAGTTGTTGATTTTCGAAACTATTTGCCAGACGATTGTGTGTCCCGATCGTCTATCTTCCTGGTAGATGGAGTAGGCACCAACCTCAGCAAACAACTCCACAAGCAATCTCCCTATTTCTGGTGCTCTTTCGCACTCTCTCTCTCTCGCGCCATATCTTCGAAAAGGGCAAAAGAAAATTGCAACCCGGCCGGCTGGCCGACGAGTCTGTAAATTCTCCTGCCTCCACAAGCCTCCACAGACAGATCTGACAGATCAAAAAGGGATTTGTTTACATTTTTCGCCAGCGGGCAACAGCAACTCGCCATGCAGAGCTCCCCGTGCAAAAAAAAGGCGGAACAGACGAATTCGTACGCAGTAGTTCGAGGTTCGTTTTCTCGTGCCGTTGTGTGGTTTCTGTTTACACTTGCCATTCGAAGTGTGTGGTTTAACGTACGGCAACAGGCAACGGTTAGCCACACAGCAGACCACAAAGTCACTTGAATGACTTGGTTGGCAATCGTGTGCTGCTACCAGCTGAAGCTAAACAAAGATCTCGACCAGGATTGTGCTGGACACGGAAGCCTCTCAACGCTAATATCGAAGGGCTAGTTCCGGGTTTTCTTCCTCGGAATGCTGAGAGTCCACAAAGTTGCAACACAATTTTAAACCGTCGTAAATTAATTCTACAAATGGTGAAACGTTGAAAGTGTGAGCAGGAGGCTTATAAATCACCCTCGCGCGGGTACGAAGTGCCACGACCATGTCGTCAGGATCAATGCAGTGGATAGGGTAAAGGATTTATGTGATTTCGTCCGCATTGATGTCTGTGGGATGTGTTAGAGATGACGCACACACGCGGAGGTGAACTTGGTCATTAATTTAATTTCCACCAGACTTTTGAAAGCAATCCTTCCCTGCTGCAGCTTGCCTTAATCCTTTCCAACAAAATTCGCCCGAGAGTATGAGTCGGCTAATGCTTCCTGCTCAGTTCTAGAATCCAGCAAGCTGGCAACACTGTTGTTTAACTGTGCGTTCATTAGTTTTATTGTGCCAGTAATTGGTAACGCATAAATCAAAACATTTCCTGGATTATTCCACTGAGCAATCTGATCGGACTGGAAGCGGCAGACACCGGCTGACCACCGGTTCGCTCTCTTATCTGCTCGGAAAGCCCTACAAATCACGGCTGAACTTCACAACATCCCACAACACGCTCTCACTCGCTGGGTGACCTCGAAACACTGCCCGAAGATACGTTTGACCTCAGACGCGCACTTGGACACACGGAAACTGGCGGATGCACTTTTGCGTTTCGAACACGGATCGATTTGTATAGATTTATTTTACATGTTACACACACGCACATACGCAAACTGGTGTACTGATCATCACAAACACACAAGCACGTAGACACCTCACAACAGCACAGCAAGACACACATTCGAAGAACGAGTTTGCGATCGCAAACGCCGGGGTCTTATCTAATCGTGGCTTTACGATTGAAACCTCTACCACCGGGGCACGGCACGAGCCGGGTCACCGTACAACAAAAAGCCTGCCACGCACGCCAGATGTGTGTTCGTTCGTTCGCTCGCGGTAAAAGGACCTTTTTTTCTACACGAATTTTACGAAACAGGGACACAACACAACCCTCGCGGAATCGAATTCACTGCACCCCTACGATATATATCCGGGCTATTTTTTTGTATTCCTGGTCGTTGAAGATCCTTTCCACAAACACACACAACACATACACACACGAATGGCAGGGGAAAAAATTGGTACTTTGTAAACACCAACTACCTTATTTCGAAAGGACTTAGCAAATGGTTCAAACCCGCAGAACCAAATACGCGAAATCAACACGCGAGCACGAGATACAGCACGAGGGTACGTCCGTGCGCTAGCAACGTTCAAACATAAATACACATAAATATATGAAGAAACCGACCGGTTCGCCGGTTTGCGTTGGGGCTTGCAGGAAAGCCAACAAGTTCTCTCACACAATTCGAACGGCGTTGCCGAGAGAAAGCATGCGCGAGAGAAATGGGCGATGGTGAGAGTGAAGTGGCAGAGGTTGTCAAGCGCTTCATTCGTTTGGTTTTGTTTAGAATTTAGTTATTTCAGTAATTTCATTACCAATTCAAATGTGTATTGAGGCCTCTTTAGTATAATTGAACAATCAATAATCAAATTTAGATTTAAATAGCAACAATGAAATTTTTTAGCTAATAAAATACGTGCGGAATCTATCGAAAACAAATAACTGTCCATCAGAAATAATCTGAACAAAAGAGAAAGTCAATAAGCCTAAAGCCTCCATAAAATTAATGACCTAAAGTGACAATCAAGCAGCAACATCTCTTACATATTTTTAATTATATTATTCACAACGTATTTGTTTGGCCTGAAGCAAATGTACTTTTTACGCGATTTAACCATAAAATCACATTAAATTTTAAGTTAATTTTTCAATATTCAATTTTTTACGAGTCAAAAAAAAAAAATTATTCTGAGCCAAGTCATGATTTGTTTGCCATTCTGTATTTAGTACTCAATATTTTCAATAAAATACATCTTTTTATGAAATTGTTTTTAAATGTTTTATCTTCTGTGGCACTACAACCTCGGAAGGTCTTGGCATGCTATTTCTAGTTTTCTATGACCTGGTTTTACCCGTAACTGGATAGTCAGTCCTGCGTACGGGGAGACGTTCCGCCGGGATTCGAACCCCGGTCCTACCGTGTGAAGAACGGCGCCGTTATCGTATACACCACCGGGCCGCCCCTTAAATGTATTATACAGCCCTTTATAAATATTTAAGAACTCCTGGTTTTGACATTAAAATACAAACTGGAGGAGATAGCTAGAAATGATATAATATGGTAAGTTGTCGAAGAAATATATCATATATAATAAAATTTCTTAAAAACAATATTACATACGTTGCATCCAAGTTTAACGTTGCATCCAAGCAAGATTTTTCCTCATTACGGTACTATACGAAACGAACATTCAAAGAAAATACTTTTTTCTCGATTAAGATCCATCAAGAATGCAGAACAATAAAGACGTCCTTTATAAACGTAATTAATTATTTGAAATACATGCTCTAAGCTCCTTCATGCGGCTTTTACGGTCAAGATTTGGGTTTTTAAATGAACTTTTTAAATATGAATTTGTATTCAAAAGAAATATATAATTGTGGAGAAAATTGTGTACACAAAATCGATATACTTTGCTCTACATGGATATTTAGATAGATGCCGACTTTAAGAATCACACAATACGGATTTTTCGAAAGGCTAAATATTTCACCGCAGAGTACTGTTCACATTACTGTCCGTTGAAATGAGAATCAAGCCACATTCGTCGGGGTATTGAAGAAAGATCTTAGGACATAACCATTTAAACTGAACTATCACTTTACTTTATTATCAAAAAATCAGTTTTTGGAAATAAATGTTTAATCAATGATTTATCAACCATTTCAGCCATGGATGTATGTTAAAACCTTCAATAAACATTGATAACCAAATCAAAATAATACAATCCCTTGAGAACCACTGGAAACATAGCGTCTCTCGCAACAAAAATGCGTAGCCTGGCAACCAGAGCGAGCATTCTGCATTTTCTCTTACCGTTGAAGTAACCACATGAAAGAAAGAGACACCCAGGGAATGGAACTGCTTTTTGGCGTGTTTTAAAGAGCCTGGGTGCAGCGTGCATGGTATCGCGCGTGTGTGGGGGCAGGGATTGTTGATGGTTTTTTCGTGCGTGTGTAGGTGGTATTTTAAACGCCGGCTCGCACGCTTGTTCCCGAGCGCGAGGATGTATCAAGATGGCAACCAAAGCGCCGATGTTAAATTTTACCCTTTATTAATTGAAGTTTAATTAAGACTGTTGTTACTTTTACGTCGCAAATTGTCACTTCTAAAATGTGTGTACAAAACGAGAAAATGTGCTAAATTGTTTCAAAAACTTACCCACCTTAACCATGTTCATAATGACATCAAAAACGAATCATACCGCCACCGGTACGGAAATCGTCAAATGGCGTCTCAAAGATGTCGCAAAAACAGAAAACCACAGCATCACAAAGCGCCACGCCACATGGCACCCTCCCATTTAGCAACCCATTACAAAAAGTGGAACGAGAAGCCGCGAGACACATTGTTCTTCAAGCCCGGAACCTCAGAAAAAAAAACGTGTCGTCTGCCTGCGGCTGTACAGCAGACTTCAACTTCCGCCCTCAAAAGCACCAACCACCAACGACATTAGTTCCTCCGGCTTCTACCGGGTACCTGTGAAACTCCAAATTTGGTGAGATTTCTTTTGTCGGCAGAAACGGAAAAAAGCATATGTAAATTTAAATTGATTTTCAACGGGTGCCGGCACTCGGGGCGAGTTTTCCCGGCAAGAAACTTTGCCCTTTTTCGGAGCAAACATCACAATAAAACGCTGCGTAGCTTTTAGAAATGTTCCAGTGTTTTGAGCAACGTTTTTGAATAAATGCATGGTAAAGTTGCCTCGGGGTTGTCCTGGCTTTTAACCGCAAAACTTCAACAATCGCAACACAAAACCAAGTTCACGTTAAACGATGGTGTGAGAAAGGTGGTAATCAGGTGTGGTGAAATAAATGCAATTTGCGCCCGAATTCAATTACCACACAAACAACGGCTCTCTGCCGCTCTCCAAAATCGGATGCTTTTCATCTTGATTTGGTGTGACAAGCGCGTGTCGCACTGTTTTTTGTCACAATATCCCATTCACGAGCAGATGTGTGTGTGAGAGACACAGACACGAACGCACACAGTGGAATTGAATTATGGTGTGCCTTGTGTTTGCCGATGGGGTCAACCCGAAAGGGGTTCATTTCCGGAACCATATGTTAATTAGCCCTCGAGGGGTCGTGGCTGCCGTCACATATTGTTCACAAAGTGTCGATAAACGGTGACGGAGTGAGCAGAATGGAGCGACGCAAGTGTCAAAATTATAAACAAGGCGGAACGCAAAGCGTGGGGTTCAAAGAAATGGACAAAGAAAGTCCCAATTCCCGAGTCACGACTGTTTCTGGTTCCTTTGTTGGTGAATGTCAACACTCACAGTTTCACTCCAGGAAACAGCTCGCCCAAGTTCAAGTGCAGCTCCACACTTCAAACCGAAAAATGAAAGGGAATTTGAATATTGGTTCAATAAAAAATTATACTCCACGCTCACCCATGTCTATCGAACTCTCAAAACATTAGCCTAACGTAGAACAATCGAAAGTTTTCATCCATAATCAACAAGAACGATTGATTGATTTATGGTGAGGGATGTCATAAAAATTACCATATGCCCGTTTTTATTATTCAATTGCGATATAACGTTGTAGATCAAAACCTATCGCCCTCAGACAATCGTTATTGGGATGGTGGAAGGTTTTGAAGTGTATAATTCAGAATCGAATGACACTAGAGATCACTATTCTTGTTCAACAAACATAGTTAAACATTATTTAACAGCGTTTTAAATGCACGTTTTTAATGCTACCAAGTTTTTAACTGCCTTAGAAATGACATTCGAGTTATTTTTGAGCTAGCAAATTGAAGAGTTGTTGAGCTAGTAGAGTTGTTAAGGATATATTAAGCAGTAACAGATGTTCCAGAATTTAGTTATTATAGTGATGGAGTTATTACACTTAGATCGTTGTCTTTATGTCGAAAAGCGATGAAGTTGTTGCGAAAAGAGCTAGATATCGCGCCAAATTTCTAAATGAACTAAGTATATATAGCACTTTCAGCAATTTATCTCATAATAGATAAAGAATAATAACTTTCAACAGCTTTGTTCCATGATTAAACTCTTAAATAAATCAAGCGCCTAAAAGTATGCAATCTAATATCAACAGTTTCTAATGTTATGTGATCGATCTTTGTATTTGTGCATTTTAGAATAGTATTCAGGTTAAACATATATAAAAAAGTATTTGAAGACAATATATTTTAGAACTACGTTAAAAACTACCATCAACTAGAAAAATGTCCATTAGTTATCAAAAAAAACGCTTTAAATAGAATTATGGTGGGATTATTCTGATGATCCTTGTAGCGACCGATTCGAGAAATGATAAATGTGCTATTATTTCAGTAAATTTTTTAGAGCCTAAAACGAGTTGTTAAATGTGAAACATTGAAATGGAAACACCTGAAGTTAAGCAATGTTTGCTTAACATGGACTTAAAATGAGTTCTAAATTGTTTATGAAGATTTTTTGAGTGTATATTCTTGATATAGTAAGATCCATTCGTTGTAAAAATATTTTTAGAAAAATAGAATAACTAAACTAGAATTCTAGAAAATCCCACATCTGACTCCGAATTTCCCTAAAATTAGAAGTATGAAGATATCATCCTGATATCGCCCGATGCCAATGAATCCAGCAATTCATCGTAGTACGAGAGAAGGTATCATTTTCCGGTAGTGTAACGCATTTCATGATAAGAAGCATTAACATTACCACCAGCAGTACCACCATACCGACCAAAAACGAGGGCAGTTTTGTGGAAATAAGGGATAGCCACCACGCACAGCTAAAGGGGTTTTTCGAGATTTCATCCGGGTGATAATAACTGCACTAATTTGGCCTTAAAAATCTCCTCCGAGAATTTACTGGCACGTGTCCTGTGAGACACAAGTTACGCCTGCCACTGGATGTAACATAAAAACCTTAAAAAGAGGTTTAATAATCTCTTGCTAGGTCACAGAATAGACTTTCAAGGTACTCATTTTTCGAAAGAAAACTCCTTCCAAATCTCACTTCTTGTGTGGTGAGTGGAAACAGTATGTCCATAGGTACAAAGCTACCCGTGGACAGGTTTGGAGCCTAGGCCACATGGGACATGATTTACTATAGCTCTACTGCTATCGCCATAATATGCCCCACATGTATCCTTTTTCACGCATCAACTAATACACGGTTTCGGAAGGGTGCCGAACGTCCACGTAAACCGATATGCGCTCCCTCCGACGGGTGTGTTTCAAATTCGGGACATTATGGTATCCGTTGTTGGAGTTCTTGTTTGGTGAAACGCACACACTGCTCCACCCAACAACCCTGAGGGATGAGCTAGACTCCTGTTTCAGCGTTGTTTGTTTGGGTGCGTAAATGGTTGAGGATTTTCATCCAGGGGGGGGGGTTACAAGATTTATGTCCTTGCTAGTCTCCCGGCTTTACTCTCTCTCTCTATCTCTCTATCCTCTCCAACGCACCCAGGAACGAACGCGCAAGTTTGAATTTGCATTCATCCCTTTCTAGTTCTTCGTTGTGCGTGAAAAGCCTCGCAATAGTGTTGGTTCTAGTCCGGGGTTTTGCTGTAACTACACGACCAGCTTATCCTACCTACGAAAATGTCGGATATGCGTTCCAGCGAGATCTAGCGGTAGATAGACAAAAAAAAACTGCTCCTAGCACACCAAGTAATGTGCTTTATGCTCCCCCAGTTAGTGCCGGGAAATACCATTAGAAATTATTTATAGAGCAAAGTAAAGGAAGTTCTGGATTTTCCGCGATATCTTCCGGTGGTACCAGGAACCCTCCTGAAAACGGTACCAAGCAAACAACATCCGGCACAGCAAAGAAGGATTAATAATACAAGGCAAAAGTCGCTCCGTCTAGGCGAGAGACGATCCTCCTTACCGAATCGATTTCGTCTACCGGCCAAAAACGAAGGAACCCAGGAGGGACTAGGCCAATATTTGTCTTCATCTTAGCGCAACCCCCGAAGCGCGTGTCGCGTGCTAAGATTTTAAGTGTTCCTGCAGCCACTAATCCTCGAACAACTTGGTATTTGTTTCGCTTCTTCCACACCCAATAAATGTTTTGTGGCGTTGTTGTGCATAATTGACGAAATTGCGAGACACCACCATTTATCACACCAATCGAAACCCGAGTATGTGCGTGTGTGTGTATTTGTAGTAATCAATCAAGTCCTTAGCTTATGAAGATCGTTCGTTTCTTCTGCGTTCGAAGCAGCAACTCATTCAACGGTCAATACTTTTGGGATTGAGCACGTGTCTAAAGTCTGTATGAGTTATTGCAAGGTGTACAAGGGGACACGGCTAGTACGGATGGATGTTCTGCTCGATCGAGAAGACCCCTTACTGTCATTTAGATGTAATAAATTTCAAAAAACCCCCCGCACACATTATAGGTCGCTCACACTAACGCTATGCAGTAAGCTCTCTAGTGTCAAATGTCTACCGGAAAAAATAGCGACAGACGGCAGAGTTTGGCCAAAGAATACCGATGAATAAATTTACATTCCCGACTGTAAAAAGCCATTTTCCGGTGTGTGTGAGTGTGTGTTTGTGTGCATTTTTTTCGATACTTTTATGTGTGCATAGAGGGTATCTGCTTCCGACAATCTATCCTGCGACAAGCAGAAGGATTATGGTTCGTTTTAATTACCATGTTCCGGAAAAGGGAGTTTTTGCAACTCTAGTTCTGATCGTTCTGCCCCGAGGTCAGTTGGTAGTTCTGAATTTTTTTAAATTCATAAGTTTCTTATTCTCTGTTTCGTACTTTATCCCCTGTTGGGGGTGCTCATGTTTTATGACGGAAAAAATATGAATACCTGCTGGATGCGTATGGTGTCGTAAATTAAAACGCAAAAACAAATGCCACAACAGCTGGTATGGCTAATCCTGTTTTCCTGCTATCAGGTTGCAGTTTTAATGGCTGCAATAGAGAAGCAGACAGTCAATAAATGGATTTTAATGGGGGGAAAAGGATCAATAATTTACTTGGCGAAATGCTGCAAACAGTTTGTTGAGAAAAATCTGCTAAAAAAGAATTTTGTCGATTGGAATTGCATATCTTTAGGCGTTTAGTGGTGAAAATTGCATACTATGGTGATTTTAGAACTAGGATTTTCCCTGTTTTTATGCAATTTATTGAAAAAATTTAATTTGCAGTAACTTATTAAAATAATGTATGAAGAGTTGTATTCGGAGCTATTTATGATGCCTTTTTTACATAAATTTTATTATTTTTTACTGCCAAACGCTTATTTTTTATAATTTTTTTGTGATCCTTCTTCTCAATAACTATAATTCATCCATTTTCTGGAAACTTACAAATCGTTACTTAAAATATGTTTCAAATTTATTGCCTCTAATGCTCCCTTACTTCAGATATCTTTTATCGGTCTCCTTAACAATATGCGTTGATTATCAATCGATAATCATACAACTTTTCTTCCCCCCAAAAAATCTCCAAATTCGAGGGCCACACCTTCTTCATCCGTTCGGCAATCATTTACGAGTTTAATATCTTTCTTTGTCACTGATGCAGAGCACAAATGTCTTTTTCTGCGTACGCTTGATGTAGAATCGGAATCGGTCCCCAACAAGAACACGAAATTATTCCGAACGAGAGGATAAACTTTCTCGCCCCAAAGTAAAACCCCCTGCGGCGAGTCCAAGCCTTAAACGAGGATACGGTGAAAAAGAAAAATCCCCCCCATTTTCCTTACGCTCATCATCATCGTCCGACGTACATATAGGTCGGTTGTTCCTGAAACGAGTATGGACAACGCGCTACAATAACAGAACACTTTTCATCGGTCCCGGGACAGGTATTCGATCATGGTTTAGGGATGGTTCCCTGTGGCTAGCGCCAGAGGACAGCGTCACACCTTTCCCTCGTTCGCACAAATAGGATTGTCACACTCAATTTTCTCCAGCAATGATATTTCCTTACAAATGCGTGTGGAAACACAATTTAAACCTCCAAAAAACAGGCGAGAGACTTCCGATGGGTGGAAGGTTCAGAACCATAAACTACAAACATCTGCGTCCAGCGGAAGGAAGTCTTCCCCATCCTGCATTTTCAAGGTTTTTATGGTTCTTCCTGGATTCGGTAATCGATCGGAGGGAAAAAGAAATAAGGAGCGCCTGGACAAGCGATAGGAAGATTTGCTCCCTGTTTGCTCTTTTTTAGGTAGACGCCTGCATACTTTGGGCCGGGACCGAGGTTACACCCGGTGAAAGTAAAGTGAATAAAATCTTTCAACCGATCACACTCTCCAATCACAAACACGAACATCGGTTGTGTTGAATGGCGAGAAGGAAAGCGTTCTTTTTGGTAAAACACGGCAAGAAAAAGGAAATGTGTTGTGTTGTGAACGATTGCGTGAAATTAGCTTGTACTCGTTTGATGCTTCTTGCTCTGTGCTTACCGGTTAATTAAACGTAATTTGTGCAGCAGTTTGATGCAGCAAGAAGTCAGGTGCCGACAAGATGATTTTGCTATTCTGATACAAAGGATTAGCAGGGTTGTGCCCTTCGCTAGACACCGTTTGTTGAGGATATTGAAAGTATGCAAATTACGGACAACACACTGCAGAAAACGGTGCACTATCGTCGATCTAAATTGCAGCTGCATGCTAGGAAGTCTAGCGATTGGTTGGATGATAGAAGAAACGTGACTTGTACCTGATATTGCTGTAATATCCGATTACAAACAGGGGTTTTTGATGAAATGAGTGTTGTCGTTGAGCGTTTCAATCGTTTAGTAGGTCCTCGTAAACGGTGTTTCCATCAACAATCGAAATGAATCCTGTGGAAGGATGAGACAACTCCACGCCATCCAGGAAACCACAATCGTTTCATGTCCTGTTGTGTCGTTTAAATCGCTTTGTTTTGCAAAATACAGTATCTCGCTCTTGCTCCAAAACCAAGGGGGAGAAGAATTTGAACGCCATTACAGGGAGCTAGATTGAGAGCGATTGTTTCATTGGCGAGGAATCCTTAGGGAGTTTGAGCTTCCATTTACAGCGCAAATTTAAATGTTCGTCCAAGTTTGTCCATTGATCAAGTCTTATATAGCGTTGGTTTTAATTTATTGGAATTAAAGTAAACAGAAACCAAACACTTACCGGTTCGTCATTTCGGCAGGGACGGCATGGATTTCGACCTTTGTTTGATGTTGCTGTGGAAGTTGTTGCTGTTGCAGTTGTTGCTGCTGCTGTTGCTGATGGAGCTGTGGCGGTTGTAGCTGTAGGGAGGACTTCTGCTTCGTCGCTTGTTTGTATCGACCTGTGAAACAGTTATTATTTGGTATTAGGTCTTGCTAAACTATAAAGTGCTATTAGATATTCTTTATTTAATTTTTTCGAAAATTTAATTCATAATAAACAATGAGAAACCATACGAAAAACCAAAACATTACATTCTACAGTCTTTAAAAATAGCTTATTTATGATGAAAACGGCAAAACCTCAAACACCGATGTTAAGAAGAAAGAAACGATAAATAAACGGTTTGTGTCTCGAATATAAAATCGCAGTTCGTTTTCAGCGTGATGCTAGCGCCTCTAGCGATCATTTGTAGAAGCTTTGCTATGTTTCCATACTGTACACAGTAGATGTCGCTACGAAACTTTTATCGTTTTGCGCCGTGTTGTATGCAATCAGCTGCACACGAGAACGTGGGGTTGTAATTTTAAAGTTTAAGAATTTCAAACATGCTAATTTTTTAATTAAGGCTTTTAATTGTGTTATATATCTTGAACTTGCAATGTAATACTATGCAGTAACTCGAACAGAAATGCTGACAACTTAAATCAAACAATTCATTTTTGCTAGTTTACTGTGGATGACTATGGACATTCGTTTCTAGTTTTGGTTATTGAACTTTTTGCACTCCTGTGTCCTTTTTTCTATCAATATTTAAAAGAAAAGTGTTTTCAAAGTCAAGATATTGTTTAATTTAAAGGTACCCTGACTTCCGTTTGAATGTACCATAGAAAAACGTGAAATTAATACTTACTCAAAGCGAAGAAGAGCGACAGCACAGCCTTTAACCGTCCGCTGCAGATGTCATTCGGAGTGACCGATTCTAAGCCGCCAACCTGATGCAATTTTAAAACCGTGAGGCACGAGTTCACGTTATCGTACTGTGGAGAAAGAGGATAAAAATACATCAGAAAAGCGTTGGATTGGAATACTTCAGGAAAAAGGGTATCAAGAGACGATAGAAAGGAAATGTTCTATGATGTAATGCACACTTGTTGGAGATTAAGAAAAATGGGTCTTTATTAGAGGGGTTTGACACGCTACATACGGCTACGTGCGTGTTGTCGCATGCGACTGTAACAAATCGATTATTAGGTCTAACTGGGGGTGTTCGAGCCGTTTGGAGAACATGTGGCACAATTGTTTCCCTAGGATCATATGATGACGATATGGGGAATTGCATGTGTGTAGAGCGTTGCAAATTGTTTAAGATTTTTCGGATGACGTAAAGAGGGAGCTCTAGCAATACCAAGTTAACTTTATTAGAATTTCTTCATTATTTCGATTTTGAAGGCAATATTCCTGGTTGAAAACGATAAATTGCTCTATTTAACACCATCATCAGGCTGCCTCCCAATACAATGTTAATAGAGTTATTCATCTACTCCACATAAAATGACTCAATATAGCTACGCAGAATTATGGAGCTACAATTATAAAATACCCAACCTACAATTAAGTCACCCAAGATTGACTTCTAACGGGAGCTGTAACACGCGTGTACGGTTCAATCAAACCACTGGAGATTCCAGTGACAACAACTGTTGCTACACATTCTTCTGTTACGCTTAAGGGAGAGAATCCATCATGCTCACCCAGCTCGGACCGAATTCTTCACAGTCACCCTACCCATGTCCACAACTCAAGCGCTACGTCACTACGCCACTGCTCGTATTGCAGCTAATAGCGCACCAGATGCGCTGGAAGTGAAGCGAATACAATCGAACAAGTAGCTGACGACACGGGATCCATCCGCGGTGTACGTGGTGTTTACTTCTTTCCGCCCGTTTGTGAGACATTTGGAATTCAACGAGAGGCATTAAATATATGACGCGATGTTTTAACAACAGTAATAATCGTTTGGTGAACATGAGGGTGGTTCAGACGGCGCTAATATGCAAAACTGACGCACACGAAATGACGTGGCGTAGCTTTCGCGGAAACTGCCAAACCCATGGGTGAATGACGTGGCTCATTGTCGGATCAAGATATGTGGAGTGTGACCCTACAACAGAAATTACGATTTAATTCATAACGCTTGCGATGAATTTCACGCACCGCTGGTGATGAGTGATCTAGATCTAGTGTGAAGTGTTGTTTGTTTTCACTCCGGACCTCCGACACTTTCGGTGAGTGATCTTCATTAGCGATGGATGTGCGCAAGGGGGAGGAGAGTCTGTCTTATCGCGAATTTTAATTTCAGGTCAGATTGTGGTTGGAAATTTGTTTGCCTGGAAGCCTAATTTCGATGTCCAACTCATATGTAAGTATGCAGAGTTCGGTGGTTTCGGTTCTGCATCGTTGATCATGAATTACAATGAATGGTCTTCAATGTCACGGGGACAGTGGGACATAAAACTGGCAGGTTCAGTGTTGTTGGTGCAGAAATAAAATAGGGGTGGTCGGGGGTCATGAGCACCCAAAATATGCTAATTTATTTTGAGGACATTCAAGGTCAGATTTGTAACGAAACAGTTCCTAGGTACTTATAGCCACGGTGAAGCAAAGTATTATCAGACATTCACATGTCATTTTCAGACATTTTCAGACAAAATAATAAAAATCTCATGCAATCAAGCTGGATGCATTGCAATTAATTCTTCAAAGTAATTCCTCGAACATCTCTTACAATATTTAAAGTTGAAGTTGAAGTTGTTTATCAATTACAGTGGTTTTCAAAATAAAGTGAACACCCCATAATTTTTCACATTTTAGACATGTTTTTAGTGAGGAATGATGCTAGAATGCTGCATTTTTTTTTATATCATGCTAATAATATGCTCTAACAGATTTGCAAAATAAATGTAATAAATATTTTGTTTTTACACTCACTACAAGTATTTCTATTTAATTTTCCAGAAAAATTTGTTTCAAAATAAAGTGCCCACTGTTCAAAGTCGACCATAAACCTATCGTTTTGATGCTAAAAAAAATTACATTTTTATATAGGCGTGTTGAAATTAGTTTGACATGTTTACTAAATGCATTAGCACATGATTTTTAGTATATAGAAAATATACTGCGTAAATTACTACACTGGATGTGGTGGGTACAATGCAAAATTCGAAGCTAATACCTTTAAATATAAGAAAGTTGGTAGTTTGCGATATTGAGAAAGGGATTACACACCGGACTGTTGCAAAACACTATATCATCAGTAAAGCAGCCATGGAATAAATCCTTCACAAGCATAAAACAATCGGATCAGTGGTGGATCGACCAGGCAGAGGCAGGAAACCCAAGACGGATTCTAAATCGGACACTAGAATTATGCGAGAGGTGAAAAAGAATTCGAAGGTGGAAGTCCGCGAGATCCAGGAAACACTTCGGCTCACTATTTCTGCCAGTACTATTCGTCGCCGGATCAAAGTCCATGAATTCAACAACAAACTTGCAAGGAAACGTCCCTTTATAAGCAAAGTCAATAAAGCCAAAAGGCTAAAATTTGCAAAAGTATATGTGGATAAGCCAATAGAGTTTTGAAAAACAGTGCTTTGGACAGATGAAATCCAAATTTGTCCTGTTCAATCGCAAACGTCGGGATCATGTGGGTGCAGAGCGGGTGAGGAGCTGCAAAACCGCAACATACATGCAACGGTAAAGCATGGAGGAGGCAACGTGATGGTGTGGGGTGTTTTTCGTGGGCAAGAGTAGGAAGTTTAGTCAAAATCGACGGGATAATGACTTCTGGTTACTACATAAGCATTCTGCAAGAAAATCTGGAAGTGTCACGCATCAAGACGAGCCTTGGTGAGAAGTTCATCTTCCAGCAGAATAATGACCCAAAACACACTGTGAACAAAACAAAGGCCTTCTTCCGTTCATGTAGGATTAAAACGCTGCAATGGACTCCCCAAAGCCCAGACTTCAACCCCATCGAGAATTTGTGGGCATTTATCGATGCGAGGACTGATAAAACTAATGTGCAAAATAAAAAAAAAACCTATTTTAGAGACCTTGAAAACGCCTGGGAAAACCTCGAAATAAAACATTACAAAAATTTAGTTGAAAGCATGTCGAAGTATCTTCAGCAGGTTCTGAAGGCTAAGGAAGGCGATATAAAATATTAGTTAGTTATTATATTTGCAAAATAAATATATTTTCTGAGCTAAAATAAGGTGGGCACTTTATTTTGAAACGAATTTTCCAGAATAATTAAATAAAACTATTTTTGGTAAACGTTAAAAGTTGATTATTATAACGAATGGGTAGTAAATCTGTTAGAACATGTAAAGAGCAAGATGTACAAAAAAATTGCAATGTTTTAGCTTCGTTTTTCACTAAATAATGGCAAAAATCTAAAACATGAAGGGGTGGACACTTTATTTTGACAACCACTGTACGTACAATTTCATCTAGAAAAACATGGGTTCGGAATGTATTCGGAAGGACTTATAAACTCTTTAAAACAACTAGCAGAATGATAAATAAAGCTCAAAAGTTTATGACAGGCTGCTTTACCCAAGAAATAGAGCATAAAAAATGTTACAAAAACTAGGTTTTTGCTAAATTTTTCCCAAGCCTATTATTACTCTACCGACTCCATTTGGTAACAAGATTACCTGAACTTAACCTCTCTTTGCTAGACCCAATAGATGATGGATTTGTATGCGCCATCGGGCGTATAGTCGTGGCGTGCCTGATGCTCATTCGCAGTTAACCCACAGCAATGCAAAAAAAATGCGAAAGCGATCGTTGAATAATGCCGGCAAACCACGAAAAAACGACTGTCAAAACAACTTCCACATGATCCATCCACATCAAACCGTCGGAACGGTCCAATCGATTCCGCACTCAGAACCGTTTTTTGTTTGGTCCTATGAAGGGTTTTGATTTTTAGGACAGGTGAGAACCCAATTTTCGCTTCACCATTCCTTCCAGGGATAGCAAACACTGCAAAGAATGCACCGCAGATATTCGGCATAACGACGTAACCTTTTTTTCTGTCTTTCCGTTGGTGGCCTAAGTCAATATAGCCTTGCGAAAATTACCTTTTCCTGATGGTGGCTTGATATTACGGCGGTCGGTATGCTGCCGTATTCATGATTGCGATCGTAAAAGTAACGCATAACCCACCGTTACGGGTAGTGGCGAGATTGCAAATTAAATACCCGCAATACCTGCGTAGGCAATGGCATTTTGCACATACTTTTAGGGCCTGGGACTTTGTTTTTTTTTTGGGTTGAATTTTATGTACGTAAGGCGTGCGTTGGTGATTTAGCAAACGGTATTGGAATGGTTGGCCTACTGTTTAATAGCTCCAAAACGCCTAGAAATATTTTGATTGCCCTTCTTTATATTTTTGCAAACATTCCTTAATGAGAACCCGCATGCAAATGATAAAAGACAAAACGAAAACGTTGACGTAAAGTTTCAAATTTATGCATAAACCTCACTGAACTGTTACATTACCGGACGAATTGCTGGAATGTAAATAAAGCAGGAAACGATTTGATTAACAAATCAAATAGGCTTATTGCTCCCCTGCTTACCGAAAGGTTTGACGAATGGGTAAGAATTAGTTTCAAAAGCCTATATAACCTTCGCAAAGTGATTGATTCCGAACAATAGACGACCCTTTTTCGTAACCCATCAAGTGGATGGCTGACTCCATCCAAAAAAGGATCGCTTGTTAACCTAACATCAACAAGGCATCAACATCGACGAGAGCCTTCTTTCTCAAAAACCATGTTTACCATGTAATAATAATCAAACCAAACACAGGAAAACTTCCCATTTCTTGCTGAGTACTGAGGTTTGGTTGAGTTTTGTTGTTGTTGGGAATATGCCAGGTCAAAATAGACACTTATTTCTGGGTATGGAACTCCATTTCCCATCCCATTCATCCAGCACGAGCACGCGAGACATGGATCTCCGACGCGAAGCTTCGATGATCGGACCATTAATCTTCTTGTGCTGGCGCTCATGAATGAATGGTGGTTCGGTACAAGCGGAGAAGCTTTGTGACTTGATGACAAATTGCCACCTTCTAGTGCAGACAAACAAACACGGCTTTGTTGGATGAAGAAAAACAGGGCAGTTTTAGAAGGAGTTAGCTGTGACCGGACAGTGCAGAAATTGGAGCATGTTTTCCTATCCTGGTAGTAGACATTGTGACGAGATCTCGATCATCGCTTTTTAAAGACGTTGTACCATGTTTTCCTAGGAATTTCCTAGGAGAAAACCCTAAAACTACACAACAAACTAATACCGTAACATATGTAGTTCCTTTCTGACGATCTCTGGTCGGTTTCGGTAAGGGTCCAAGTTATTTTTAGTCCTCTAGGTTCGCTAGCGGTACATATGGTACAACTTCAACCACATTGCGCCAAAAATGGAACACAACCACGTGTCCAAGAACGTTGGAGACCCACGAACCGGTCACCCATACTCGGCACCATAACTGCATCCAGCAAGAGCTTCAAGAATGCAGTCTGGAGATCCGAATGGGTAAGAAAATATCCCCAAAAAGGGAAAACACTTTCCGGGAAGCGACGCCACATAAAAGGGGATCGTGTTTATACTCGATGACCTTCCATGGGGCGTGTGATGCAAGATGTCAGTGACCGGTTTCCCGGCGTTTGGTCCACCGACCACCGACACGATGTTTAAAGCGAACCGATTCCGTTGTAAGGTGAGTCACGCCCGGCCCCATTCGCCAGCAAATCAAGGCACGAGATGAAACACATTCCGACGACTCGGTCTCGGTGAGATGGCG
>KZ062355.1:87420-102736 GCA_002091835.1 Anopheles maculatus
TTTCGAGGCGCACGGTGTGGACTCGCCTTTTTATCAAATTTACGACAGCAACAAGCCATTTTTACGAGCCAACTTGTTTTCCTGTTGATCTTTTATTTGGTCGGGATGCAGTGCGCCAATTTATACGATCAATTTATAACAGCTTTTATCATTCGCCTTACAAAAAAAGAAATCGAAAAAGCGCACTCCGCTTTGATCCAGCGAGAGTTGGGAGTTTTTTTCCGTTCCACACCATATCTCTTAAATGGCGGATAAAGTACCAATAAGGGAACAATTGCACAACATTGTACTTTGTTGGTGAAGATACAGTTTGTTTCCTCGTTTTTTTTTTCCTCTTCTGTTGGTTAAATTTGCCAGGAAGCTACACCCCAAATGAACTTTTGTTGAGCATGTTGTTCTCTCGCCTCTCGTCTCCTCTTGATACCTCCACTGCGCTCATCTTAAATGCCATTTTGTTCCAACCAAATTCAAACTACAAAGAAAGTCTTTTAGCGTAGGTCGAATGGTACACACGGATGTATCGATACTGGCTGCCGTCCCCTAAAAGCGCGATCTCATTCTGCACGTTTTCTGCCCGTTCCCGGGTGGACCACTTTGGAGGAGAAAAACATAAATGCCGCCCGTTGTTTAGGCCTCAGAATGAAAGCCCGGGAACACCTCCTCTCTCCCTCTCCCGGAAAAGTTCGATCACAAATTGCATTAGCACAGCACACGGCCGCCACTCCAAATACGGAAACCACAGCATCGAGATCTATGTGTGGTCGTCCGCCGCCGCCATTGCCTACGAGCAGAAAAAAAAGCTCTCATGTGGTCTTTGCTGGGTCCTATCGGGTTGCCTATCGGCTTCACCGGTGGCGCTTTTTTCGGGGGAGCAAACACGCGTTTTTACCATTTATCTTCAACCAATTTACAATGGCTCCACTGCGAGCAACATATCCCGCCGTGCGGAGGCCAATTGTTGCGTTGCAAACCGTGTCAGACCCGCCGGAATCACGTTTGTGGACCATGTTTCGAGTCTCGCGGGTGCGCACCCGATTGCGATATCGGTTACACAGTTTTGAGCGGCGTTATCGTGTGTGCCTTCAATAAGGTGAAACGCGGGGAACCGTGTTTGAAATTTATATCTCTCCCTCTCACCACAACAAAAAACCACAGGATCAAGAGTTATACCGATATGTCGGGTGGCCTGGTTTTGCCAATGTTCTAAAACGTGTCTGGAGTAGCAGCAAACAAAAAACGTCGACAAGTCCCAGGACAAACGAGATATTATTGCAACGCTTTTGCTGATATATCGAGCCGGATGCATTTTGGTTGCCCGCATCCGTAAAGGTGGTAAAACATCGTTGACAAAGTGTGAAATGGTGATAACCGTGTGGTCGCGGTAGGACACAACAAAAGCGTACCACCATCACAGGCGTTGACAGAACGGGGGTCGCTTGCTTTCACGCTCCTCAGCAACCGGCGCGTGTGTATGTCTTTATTGTTTGCGGGAAACAGGCAGAAGTGGATGAAAAATTTGCATTTGTCTCGGTTAATAGAATGGAGCATAAAGTCACCATCACCAGACTGGGCACACAACATGGCAGTGTGGTGGTGGATTACACACATCACAACAAGGACGCCAAGACGCCGGTGGTGGTTCGTCTGGTGGTGGTTTATGGTTGATGATGGCTTTCGGTGCAAATGCATGGCGAGTTGCAGCCAACGCAAGGTTTTCAATATAGCAACCATCGGACGGGTATTAATGGTTCAGTAACGGTGAAGGACGATGTAACAAACGTTATGAAAATAAAAGTTTTTGCTACGTTTGCTGCTCGGGGTCTTCTGGTTTGATGCTAAGACAACCGGCAAGATGAATGATTATGTTGGTATCGGTTACTCTGGAAGAGTTGAAGCATTACGGTCGTTTAAAAAATATGTACTTAAATATGCTATGCTATGTACTTAATATGCTTGAAAGTAGCTCCAGAGCGAATTTCTATAGAAGATAGAGTGAAAATTGTCCATGTTATATTCAAAATAAAAAGCTCAGTAGCATTAAAACACAACTGCATCGAGAGAATACAAATACTTGGTCCTTTAAACCTGAGGATGCGATTCAAATCACATAAGATCTTATTTAAGCTGTAACAGTAAGTCTAGTTAGTGATTATATGACAAAGATATTCTATTTGATATAATATCAGGACGCAGCTTAAAACATGCAGATGAAATAAAGGCTTAGGACTCTGTCCAAAATCGATGAAATCTCTAAGCCGCTTTTGAGAAATCAGAATTATTTTCGGAGGATTTTATGAAGTCGACGACGCTCCATTAGCTACTCGTGACCTCTCATCTTGTAAAGTTTGTCTATGTTGTTGTCAGTTTCATGGAACACTAAATGCTGTAAGCTTAAAGTCATTAGACTTCGATAAACATTGACGAAATCTCCAAGCCACTTTTGAGAACTCTGAAGGTTTTTCGTAGGATTCTATAGAGGCGACAACGACGTCTCTATGGGCTTATCGCTATGAGGATCTTTCACGCTCCTCAGCGACCGGCGCGTGTGTATGTCTTTATTGTTTGCGGGAAACAGGCAGAAGTGGATGAAAAATTTGCATTTGTCTCGGTTAATAGAATGGAGCATAAAGTCACCATCACCAGACTGGGCACACAACATGGCAGTGTGGTGGTGGATTACACACATCACAACAAGGACGCCAAGACGCCGGTGGTGGTTCGTCTGGTGGTGGTTTATGGTTGATGATGGCTTTCGGTGCAAATGCATGGCGAGTTGCAGCCAACGCAAGGTTTTCAATATAGCAACCATCGGACGGGTATTAATGGTTCAGTAACGGTGAAGGACGATGTAACAAACGTTATGAAAATAAAAGTTTTTGCTACGTTTGCTGCTCGGGGTCTTCTGGTTTGATGCTAAGACAACCGGCAAGATGAATGATTATGTTGGTATCGGTTACTCTGGAAGAGTTGAAGCATTACGGTCGTTTAAAAAATATGTACTTAAATATGCTATGCTATGTACTTAATATGCTTGAAAGTAGCTCCAGAGCGAATTTCTATAGAAGATAGAGTGAAAATTGTCCATGTTATATTCAAAATAAAAAGCTCAGTAGCATTAAAACACAACTGCATCGAGAGAATACAAATACTTGGTCCTTTAAACCTGAGGATGCGATTCAAATCACATAAGATCTTATTTAAGCTGTAACAGTAAGTCTAGTTAGTGATTATATGACAAAGATATTCTATTTGATATAATATCAGGACGCAGCTTAAAACATGCAGATGAAATAAAGGCTTAGGACTCTGTCCAAAATCGATGAAATCTCTAAGCCGCTTTTGAGAAATCAGAATTATTTTCGGAGGATTTTATGAAGTCGACGACGCTCCATTAGCTACTCGTGACCTCTCATCTTGTAAAGTTTGTCTATGTTGTTGTCAGTTTCATGGAACACTAAATGCTGTAAGCTTAAAGTCATTAGACTTCGATAAACATTGACGAAATCTCCAAGCCACTTTTGAGAACTCTGAAGGTTTTTCGTAGGATTCTATAGAGGCGACAACGACGTCTCTATGGGCTTATCGCTATGAGGATCTTGCAAATTGTAAAACTGGTCTACCTTGTTGCCTGTATCTTGGAGCACTAAGTGTTGAAGATTTAGATTTTTGAAACTCTGATTAAAATTGACGAGATATCAAAGAAAATGCTTTTAAGAATTCAGAAGAACTTTTAAAGGACTATGACGAGCTATATGAGCTTCTAGCACAACAGCCTGTATAGCAATACTGTATAACATACAAAGGCCTTTTGATACTTGAAAATAGAAATTATTTTGAGGATTTTGCACCTTGTGAAATCTGTTGCTAGTATCTCAGTACTGTAGGCTTTAAAAGTTTATTTAATTGGAAAATCATCACTTTTCACGAGGTATTTGTCAGCATTAGATCGTAAAATTGGGGCGGTCTAATGTCCAACGCCGCTGCCGGTTTTCACACCGCAGATCAAAACCAATTTCTAAATCTCTCGCAGTGTCAAATCTCGTCTGGATCGCATTCTCCTCGTGCAAAATATTGACTATATTGCTATATATCCTGGATAAACTAAGTCTAGGATGCCAAGAATGACAGACCAGAGCCCCCTTGACATTGTAGTGACAACGAATAAGAAGAAGAAATATACATGTTGTTCTACAACGGCTTTATGCTATTTTAGAACGACGGTGGTAATACGTGTGCCACGCTAGAACTGCGCGAGATCAGGAATCAGGAATTGGGGAACACACTATCACGATTTCGCCAAGGTATCGACAGCGGGAATCGGAAATATATTTTAACTGCTGCCGTCGTCCTCGAAGGAATGTCATTCCAGAATAACAATCTGCCGCGGAATAGCAAGCAAGCCTTCCTTCATAGCACGAACTTTTTATTGTCGGTAACGACCACAAGCGAGTTGCGAAGAAGATGCAGAATAAATTTATGTCCATACCGTG
Organism: Anopheles maculatus; assembly: GCA_002091835.1. Classification (NCBI taxonomy): domain Eukaryota; kingdom Metazoa; phylum Arthropoda; class Insecta; order Diptera; family Culicidae; genus Anopheles; species Anopheles maculatus. The sequence continues at coordinate 91,911 of KZ062355.1, forward strand.
TGCGCATCATAAGCAGCGGATGCACACACGTTAAGTCCACCAAAGTCACGAAGAATGCGCGAATTTCTTCCAAACAGCACGACCTTTGGAGTGCTGTGAAGCCGCGCAAACTGCTTTGACAGTAGGCGGCAAATAGCGGTATAGCACATACAAATCAAACTATCACTGTTTCTGCATTCTATTCATTCCTGCCGAATGTCGCGCTCCAATGACAATCCAAATAGCTGTGAAGGTCCCCACGGTTAGGGATATTCCCCGGAACGGCTGAGGCACTTCGAAAAAGCGTTCCCTCTGTATCACGAAAGGTGAATTTACAATAAGTTATTGCCTATTATTTCTAGTTTCTATGACCATGGGTCGTCCCGTCGTCGATAAAGCGTAACATAAGGAACAGCGCCATGGAAGAAGCATTTGGAAGCAGACGACATTGGGATGCATTTCATCGAGTGCCGTGTGTATATGTTTACGTGTTTATGTGTATGGTCTATCGCTATACATACATACATTCCAAACAAGATGCTAAGCTAGCGCATCACACAGAATGCACACGAGTAAACGAAGCGAGAAGATAATAAACCGTGAGATGATCCGAGTAATCCTCGCGGACGACCCGAAAGAGGTGATAGCGCGAGTTCGAGAGGTCGTCGGTTAGGATATTCCCTTTTCTTTTTTGGTTTTGTTGCCTTTTCGTTAATCATAACAAGCGACTGGGAGCATATAGTCAGCGCGTACCGTACCGTAACATTGTTGGCGGGTCGATCGTACAGAAACAAAACATTTGGTCTCGAAAGAGCATAACAGGCTCTTGAGGAGGGTTATGATTCATCCGAGCGGCAGCATGGTTTGGGATAGTCCCATGTTTTTAGTTCGACCATGAAAACGATGCAAACAAAGGGTTGAAGAGTTTGGTGAGGGAAAAAGGTTCTATAAAAAGGCACTCTGCTTGTAAACCACCAATAAAAGTAGAATCAAAGAGACAGAGAGAGAGAGTAAAGAATTGGGAATACCCAGTAGACAAGGCTTAACAGGAGAAAGAATTGCATTGTAATCAAGTTGTTGAAAAGACTCGTTTGTCTTTTTAGAGTTTAAAAGTTTAAGAGGAAATAATCTTTCTTTTAAGAACTTCATTTTCCTGGGTTATTAAAACCCCTAGAGTTAGGCAATTTGCTCGTCAAAGTTAGTTTTCCAATCTATGCATATCCTGTTAAAGAAACAGAAAATTACAACAAGACTTGATAAGAGATGCATCACGGTCTAGTTGGAGAGATGATATTGCGTGCCAAAAACTCCTAAATTTATGCAATTTGCATTACAATCCTAGCTTTTCAAAGGCTATTAACGTATTTTGTGGCCTCCTGGGAATGCATCCATTTTATGGGAGAAAAAAAAACTCTCCATTCAACCATAATGTTCCGTGCATCATCATCATCCCGACAGCATGTAACGCTACCTACTGCTGCATCACCCACCACAACGACTGCGTAAATTATGTCTTTTTAATGATGTTGAACAATATTCGATTGCCGTTTAATAATGCCATTGCAGCAAACGGTTCTGTTTTTTCATCCATTCTTTCCGAACAACTAAACGGGGGCGAACAATCTAGCCGCCGCCCAGAGGTTGATCTCCCGTGCTCTTCCCGTGTCCAGAGAAGCCGTGGATGAAGCCTTGCCGGTGGAGAATTTATTTGCCTACATTAAACGGCCTCGTGGGTGGGTTTATGTGTCGCACGTCCGTGTGAGCGACGATTCTCACGCGAGCTGTCCCGTGCGAAGAAGTCAATACTATTATCATTAACATTTTGAAACGAGCAGCGCTCGGCGTATAAACATATGGTGGCGTGTATAAATATAAAAAGTATATAAATAAAAGCTGGATGGGTGAGCCGAGTCGAGATCCGTTTCGAACGGAAATTGCTTCTCGATGACCAATAGGACCATGGTGGAGGTTTATAATGTTGAGCTTGAGAAGAATGGCGCGAGCGAAGATCATTACATACTGAACGTTTTGGGGTGGTCTTGATCAGCAGCTTAAGGTATGGGGCTTGGGAGCTTAGGACTTAGGAAACAGAAATAAATTGATATGGTGTTCGATCGTCACACATTCTTGGAAGTCCTCACCCATCTCCAAATGTTCATTAGTATGTTGCGATCGTCGCATCTTCATCTCCAAAGCATCCGCTTCTTCCTTATCGTCTCTTTATTATTGAAAGCCTTATTTCCACCACAATAAGAATGACGTACAAAGCAGTCGGTGGAGCCTTCTTTTCATTTTGTTTCACACCTGGGCCTGGTTTTATTTGGCAAAGGCACACGGTACGGTGCCTATAGAAACGAAACAAACAGGACAAAACGACGGTATGGTAAAGCCCAAAGTCCACGGCGACACGCGACACTGCAACAATGTGTTGTGGTGGTGATTGCGGAATGTGAAACTTCATTTCTTTCACGCTGGACATCAACTCCCTTGCACACTTTAAACGAACAAGACAAATCGTCCAACAAGCCGTATGCGAATGGTTTGTCACCGAAAATGCCATTCGCCATATTTGGTACGAAACAATAGTGCGCAAACAGTGTGGTCGCTACGGTTCGTCCCCGAAACACATTACCCGCAACGGAGTTGTAATTGAAAATAGTGTTGGGTGAGAGGTCCCGGTACAAATTTATAAGCAATAATTTAATGTCTCTCCCCATTCATTGGCTCATTACCTCCTATTCGGTGGTACACGACGGTGGGACACGAACAAGGAACTGTAATGGAGTTTCTGCCCGAAATACCGTTTGGTAGAGGTGAATGCAAAACTCACGTTTCTGCACGTGATCGCCATCAGGTCCGCTACGTGGATTGTGGAGGTGTTAGATAATTGATGGTAAGTAAATTACTATCATTATGTTTGTTGATTGTTGTAGCTTTGGATGTTTTTGATCAAAGATACGTGAATATGAATGGTCTTCAATATCAGATATTAAGAAACAAAACGATCGAATCTTGTTACGTGCTCGAATAGCTCAGATGGATATGATTCTCAGGAGTTAAAGTAGAATCTGACGTCTTGTCATCAATATAACACCCGAAAAAAACCAACGTAGTTAGTTATACATGTAATACACAAACTACAAGTAATTGTCAGAGTTCCTGATAGGTTCCGAAGTGTCTGAATAACTCAGGTAGTGCCTAAGATGCAGTCTAATGCAGTCTAAAACTCTAATATTTTTATCCACTCTACATAGAGATCATAGTTCGTTATAGATGCTCAATGGCCGTCTAAGTTAAGAGTCCTCGATAAAAGAACCTCTTATAAGGAGGACGATCTAAGAGGCCTCATAAGCAAGGTGTTAAGAGAATAATGTAAATAAAATTAATATCTTTATAAGGCTTACACCAAACCTGTTAGGGCCTCTAAAAGATCATATACTCTACTACAAACACCTGTAGAGGCTACACACTCCAAGCTTAAATTAGTGAGAGCTGATAGAGTAATAAACTCTTCTTTGTGATGAAAGACCAATTGAGTAATTTCAAAACACATTTTTGTCTAGTAGTCCTAAGAAGAAAAGCAAATAAGGGTAAGGATCACTATATAATGTTAATTCAAACTATTCGTAATAGTTGTCTTCCAAGCAAAATACTCCAAGAGATGAGATCCGATCTAAAGCATTAACAAGTCTCGATTAAATCATACTCTTGTTCACTTAGCACACTAAGTGAAAATAGCATTAGATACGATCATTTCATCCTCCTCAAAGCAACCCATAAAACCGACCCATTCTTTCCTACTACCATCGTCCAGCGTCATATTACACCACACTCCCAGGTTCAGCGTGATCGTGAGCAATCAGCATTTTATGCAATCATTTTTCTCTAAAACCCCAAACAACAAAAGCTGCTCTGGTTTCGTGCTCTTTCGGTGCATCGTCGCGCCATCAGTTCACCTTCATTATTTGCTTTCGGAAGCAGGACAGGAGACTTCTAATGGGGAAGCTGAAATCCGACACGCTTCATGAAGCGTCAATTTAGATCATTCCGACCAGTGTCTTTCCTTCCTGGAGGCGCTGCTGTGAGATCGAACCGATCTCGGGTGTCTCGAGTTAGGTGGCGAGAAACCATTAGCGATTATTTCTGCATTATTTCGAAAGGCGAAAGCCACCGGCGACGAGATCACAGGCACACGATCACGACACCATCAAGTCAAATAATGGCCGGTTCGGCCCTGCCCGTCTGCTCATAAACTATCGCATGCTGGGCCAGTGGTGTTTGCGCTGGTGACCTGTGATGCATATGGGGTAGAGACAATGTGTCCATGTACGACGTGACGTGACAAAGCCCATAAAGACGGATGGTTCCGTATCCGCTGCCTAGGGAAAGGAAATTGAAGACCGGACCCAATGGACTCCCACAGTGACACAGTGATGCTGTTTGGAGATCTCAATTGTTTGACTTACTCGTTGCTAAGCTCCGTTGCCGGTTGCTCGATGTCCCAGTTTGTTCCGTCGCCTTACAATAAAGCGTTTTAGTCACAGTAATTACCGTCACAGCAAATGGCAATTGTGTAACAATTTCTTTCCGACTGGCACGCTTAATTGAACACGCAGAACTTTGTGATGGGCGCGAAGATCGCGCCAGGAAGATTTTACTGACGATCAATTTCAAGCACTTTGCGTTATTGAAAAGAGGTTTTAATTACTCGCTGTTGACCTTTTTGGGGCGCAAGCCACAGAATTGGAACGATCACGAATTGCACACACTCAAACGGCACACAAGATATGATGGCTTCATCGAATCGCTCGGACAACGTTGCACTTACACTTCGTATCGCGTATCTTTCGCACTGTGTATCACATCTTCTACAGGCCAACAACTGATTGAAGTTATGAACGGGACAAGGATTTGGTTTTTCTTCGCAGAGCAAGAGAAGATCACTGCCCTGATTAAACTAAAATAAACAAATCTTCATTTAACACTCTACAACATGCCCGTCGTTCCCGTTTTTTGTTTTTGGAGGACACAACAACAACATAAACGATCGGTTTCGATCACGCGATTGGGTTTTGGCCGGGTGAAATACCCAAACCGACCAACAACTTTGGAACGGCAGAACCAACGAAAGCCACAAACAATTAAATGCAAGGCCATAAATCACTCTCGCTTGCCATTTTGGTGTTTGTTGATGCTTGATGCCGGACAAAACTAACATGCAATCGGGCCATACTCGCGACGAGATGCACTGTGGAGTGTCTCCGTGCAGTTGGCCCACAGCTGCCAACGTTTCGGACCCAAGGATTTGTCAATTGCTCCGTTAAATATCTCGGTGATGGATCTTCGAATGGTTCTCCCGCCAGTTTGTGTGTGTGTCTTGTTGTAATTTCCAACAGACAAAAACGCAAATAACGTTAAAAACCGGGTCGAAGACTACGACACCGGTAACAGCTCCATCACAGTAGTTGGAGCCAGGGCTCGAAGGTGATGTGTCGGCGACCTTGGCCATTAAAAAAACGTATGCTTTTTGCATGCCCTCATTTACCCCGGCCGTTCGAAACGGGGGATGGCGCTTTGGAAAATGTGATGCGCGGAACTGCGTGAACAAAGTCAAAATCCCCAAGACAATCACCACACACACACGCGCGCGCGTCTCGACTGATTTTTGCAGGCTTTGCAGTTGCGTTTGCATGTCTTGTTATTTTTTTTGTATGAGAACACGACAGCTTCCTGTCGTTCAGTCCCTTCATCTACCTTGTCTGGCTGGATGGCTGGGGTTTGGAGTTTTTTTTTCTAATGAAGCCTCCGGACATTGGTAGACAGTAAGATTTTTTTTGCTCTCTCTCTCTCTGTTGCTGCCTCCCCAAGCCAATGTAATTGTACCGTGTGAAAACAGGAAAGAAGCGGTAAAACAAGCTCCGGATTATATACATTTTTTTACGATCGCGCTACCTTCGACAGAATCATGGCTCCGATGACTTCCCAGACAGGCTGGATTGGATTGGATGTGGCTGGAATTCTAATCACTCGCCACATTTTCACGATGCCGTAAAATTGATCAAGTTTTTCAAGCTTAATGGGTAAGCACAGGGCAAGGAATCGGGTCATAGGCATGTTTGCCAATGTCCAGCCAGGAGGGATAGGATGCGTTAAATGGCGAAATGTACATATATGCCAATGTTAAATATCCTTTTTAATGACATGAAGGCCTTCGGGATATATTTGCATTCTAAGAATAAAATCATAAACTGAGGACTGAGGAACATGTATTTACGGAGTTGCAATTCAACTCCGAGACTTTGTTACGAAACGAAGATTTGCCTCCAACCCTTAAGTTGTTTACTGTTTTGGCTAGTTAGTGTATTCCGTCCTCTTAAGATACCTCTTATTCCTTATACCTCTTAGGAATTTCCTCCTAAAATGCAAGAAAGGCGGGTGTTGACCACCAGTTGTGCAAAGCCGCCATTTTTGTGCTCGAAAGATTACTAAATGGCAAAACTTTGGATTGCAACTAGCCATGGAAAGCCTCTCAAAACCTGTCTGTAAGAGTACATTCAGATGAGATGAGATTTTGTAGAATATAAATCATTATTAGCATCTGACAAAGATATAGTTAACAACGATTTGAATTTCAAAACCTATTTTTTATGCCTAAAATGTCAATCAAATATTAGTAAAAAAATCCGATCATATGGCCTTGGAGACCAAATACCAAATAATTGCGGTGTAAAAATATTTTTCTGTATTTGGTGGGACCAGCAAAAAATACTGTATTAGGAACTCATAAACTCAAATAAAGTATATCTGAGGTCAATACTACAAAAAATTAAAAAAAATCAAATTAATCAAACCAGGGCTAATATTTCGATAAATTAGTTTACAATTTCAATTTTACATCCACAAAAATCTTCTAAGTTGATAAACTAAGTGTAAGTTAAAAGTATAACCTGCTAACAAATTTAAATGTTCGCCAAACATTATAACAATACTTCAAATAAACAAAAATGTATTGTATCTTCTCGGCACGTTTATGATTCATAAACTTCAAAAATAATAGACAAAAAATGGTGAAGCTCCAGATATAATACAAATGTCAAACCTCAAATCTCGACGTCACCAAATCTTTCACGCCGTCTGCTTTTTGGCTCGCTAATTATTATTCCAAACCGATCGAGTAGCACATAAATCACACTCTCGAAAACCTGTCACTGGCTAGACGTACTTTTTTGTTATTATTTTTGCAAAGAAATCCTGCCAGAAATCAATCATATTTCTCTAGCTAACTAAGTATATTCATATTTTGGGCCAAATGCACCCCCCAAGAAAAAAAAAAGAGCATTAAAAACGCATGACACGACTTTTTCCTTAAATATGCATCGAACCAAACAAAGAAATCCAACCATTCTAAAAGCACTGTTACCAGGTGTTTTTCGTCTCTTGGTGGAAACTAAAAAACCATCGTCCTGGTAGTCGTACTCGTGCTCATTAGTACTGATTGTGACCCGCAACTGGAGAACCCGAAACGATTGGCCATAAATCTGCACGCCACCGATTTGCATAACCGTGAGTTCTGATTACGAAATCGTTGTTTGGATTGTTTTGTTGTGCGAATTGTTTAGCATGCTTTGCCGACCCCTTACCAACTTGAGCCTGTTGCCACCCATCCAACCATCATCAGGCAAGGAACCGTGCAACGGCAATTAGATAGCGGAAAGCGATTGGAAAGAAAACCCGATCGACAGCGACATCGATCAACGTGCCAGCAGCAGGTCGTCTTCCTGGCCAATCCGGCCAAGGAACGATGTGACACAACCGAGAAGAACATCGACAGTCACAGCTCACACGCACACTCTGGGGCCCTGGGGGAGATTTATGGACCTTGGGTTATATTTCCCGTTGGAACGGCTTCCAAGCGCTCAACAGTGCTCGCATCCGGCTGATCGTTTACTGTGAATCGTTGCGCCTACGAAGAGATGCGGAGACTTGTTTTCACGCCGAGAAATTGGGAAAAACAAATGGGGAAGGAAAATGGGGGAGAACGCCACCACGGAACACAAGCGGTTCTTTCACTGGGAGATAAATCTTTCGCCTTTTTTAGTGGCCCTCGGCTGTACCGCCGTTCGAAGGTGGATCAACCGATCAGAGGAACGTGTCATAAATCAGCTGATCTATGATTTGAGGGAGATGTTGTTTTGCGCGCTCTCACTCTCTGTCGCTTCTTGGGATGTTAACAAGATCTTTTCTTTTGAGCTATGCTTTTTATGAACTTACGAAGCAGAAAGCTGTACAATTTTTATCACATCAGCGGTATGATAACTTTGACGTCACACTTAGCAGCTATTAAGAGCTCGTAAAGCTGTTGCTTTGAGGAGACACACACACACACGGTAGAACGCAAGTGGCCTTAAACGCACCGGCACCTATCTGACACAACGGCACAACAGAACGAGTGAACGTGCCCCGTCATAATTAAGATCACTTTTCCTTCGTCGTAACTTTACCGGCTTTACAAACTGGCTAGACTACACTCGAGCTTCAACGACTTCACACAGCTTTGGTGCATTAAGCTACAGCCCCGGCCGTGCGATCGATTTTCCACGTGACGCAACCTGAACAGCAGAATACAATGGCGTGAGGGGAGTCACTACTTCTATCTCTAGATCTCCCTCACCGGATGCGTTGCCCTTTGTTCACACTTGTCATCCAGTCGCTTTGGGACATATGATACCGAAAATCGAGACTCGTATCGTACGGAGGTTTTCACGTGCGATGGTGACCTTCGATATGATCTTCCATGCAATAATCGATCCACTTACGATCACTCACTCGTGCAAGCAGTGCCGGTTGAAAAGACAAACAATGACACTAACGCGATGTAAAACTGTTTCGTACCGACATCCAGTTTGTTCGTTCAACGCGCACGCACGCACACCTTTCGAGCTGCGCGGTTCAACAAGAACTGACTGACTGGCGAGTGTGCTGGACTGTGTGCTTATGGTATCGAATGTTGTTGATGCAGGGTTGCTCAACACGCGATCTGTTCAATGATAGCTTGAGCCGCACTGTTTTTGATTTTTCGTTTGGTTTTCTTCTGTGTTCATCTGTAATCATTGAGGTTTTTCAATTCTCTTAGATATTTTAGCATTTGATATTTTTAATTAATGTTTAACTCGACTTCTTTCTTTAAAAACGTATCAAAGGTGCTATAAAGAATATAAGCCAAAGAAGAGTAAAGAAAAGGTGATCATCTAGCTCTAACTCTACGTATAACATAAAAAATAGAGTTATGGTTGTAGCATTTGCTTGGTGATGCTGCATTTAAATTTATGTTATAAACAGATTTGTTTAAATAATTTGAATGTTTTTACATATAATTAATATAGGTTTTTCAGAAATATCATGAAATGTGCAAAAATCATATCAAAATTTACATTTTTACGAAAAATTACGCTGCAAAGTAATAAAAATAGATCTTTTTGTAAGCCAATTAATAACATCTCATATTATATTTAAAAAAAACTTTAAAGAACTTTTATAAAGACATTGCATAAACATTACCTGATTTGAAAATGTATTGAAAATTATAAAATAAAATATAATATTCAATCAAAAATGAGATAAGCAATACTTTACTTGATGGAACTTGGAAATTAAAGTAGTTTATAGGGTTGTTATTGCATTTATTTGTTATTTGATATGGAAAGAGTAAACTTCATATCTAAAAAAATATTTTTGCAACAACTAATACCTTAATTTGATCCATTTATGAGTAATCTAACCTATTTTATGACTCCTTTCTTTAAAATAAAACAATTTGAAAAAAAATTATGAAGAAATGACGCCTAAACTTTCTCATTGGAGAGTTCATTAAAAAATTCAAAATAAAATCAAAAGGATTTTAAGAGGAAGTTAATATACTTCGAGAATAGTTGGTCAACCCTGCATGGTAAGCATTTTAAACAGAATGGAGAAAAAATCTCTCGTTATCTTTCCAAGTGTTCCAAACTGGACAGGGAGAGATGAGAGAATCGGAGGAGAAAACAAATTATGAGAACCGTTTAAGGCTGTATACAGCATCCAGCAAGGAAACCAACATGAGATGATCTGCAACAGGTTGTCATGTGTAAGAACCCATATAGAAAATAAACAAATTGAATAATTTAAAGTAAGAAGGAGTCTGATTTGGTCATAACCTACCAAATAATAAACTTTGGTAAAACAGCGCCTTATTGAGACTTAACCTGATCTTTTCAATAAGGGGAGATAAAAGATCAATTTTTTTCTCTCTCACCGGATGCTGGACTCTCCCGTTTTGTGGAGCCCACCGAAACTCCAGCCGAGAGAGTGAGTGTCGCCGGTACTCACCAACTTAACAGCCGGCATCCGACTTAAGCCGGCTTCGTCAGCCTTGTTGCTGATGGTGACCCTTGACTTGCTGTCCGTCATTTTTCATCATTACCTCCTCTGTTCGCCCCGTTCGCACCGTTCATCTGATCGACTTTACACACATCGCGTCGCTCGTCCCATGCTCTTCCTTTCCACCTTCATTTATCACACTCGTCTTTGAGATCGAGTTCGAACTTCAAAGCGTGATCTGAACTCACGTGTAAGGTGATCCATTGCTCCAGATACACGCCATTTCCTTCCCTTCGTACGAGGTGCAAGCTTCTGTAGCATCGTTTCGGGGTGTGAGAGTTTTTTTTTTTTTGGAGATTTTGTTTTGTTTTATTCGCTGCTCGTTGTTATTTATAAAATTCACAGCATGAAAGCATATGGGCACAACATAAGCTTTCATGCATGGCCGCACGAGTTCAACCGGTGCCACGAGCCGCAGGAACTCAAAAAAA
>KZ062355.1:108844-150352 GCA_002091835.1 Anopheles maculatus
GCACATAAATCACACTCTCGAAAACCTGTCACTGGCTAGACGTACTTTTTGTTATTATTTTTGCAAAAAAATCCTGCCAGAAATCAATCATATTTGTCTAGCTAACTAAGTATATTCAAATTTTGGGCCAAAATCACCCCCCAAAAAAAAAAAGAGCATTAAAAACGCATGACACGACTTTTTCCTTAAATATGCATCGAACCAAACAAAGAAATCCAACCATTCTAAAAGCACTGTTACCAGGTGTTTTTCGTCTCTTGGTGGAAACTAAAAAACCATCGTCCTGGTAGTCGTACTCGTGCTCATTAGTACTGATTGTGACCCGCAACTGGAAAACCCGAAACGATTGGTCATAAATCTGCACGCCACCGATTTGCATAACCGTGAGTTCTGATTACGGAATCGTTGTTTGGATTGTTTTGTTGTGCGAATTGTTTAGCATGCTTTGCCGACCCCTTACCAACTTGAGCCTGTTGCCATCCATCCAACCATCATCAGGCAAGGAACCGTGCAACGGCAATTAGATAGCGGAAAGCGATTGGAAAGAAAAACCGATCGACAGCGACATCGATCAACGTGCCAGCAGCAGGTCGTCTTCCTGGCAAATCCGGCCAAGGAACGATGTGACACAACCGAGAAGAACATCGACAGTCACAGCTCACACGCACACTCTGGGGCCCTGGGGGAGATTTATGGACCTTGGGTTATATTTCCCGTTGGAACGGCTTCCAAGCGCTCAACAGTGCTCGCATCCGGCTGATCGTTTACTGTGAATCGTTGCGCCTACGAAGAGATGCGGAGACTTGTTTTCACGCCGAGAAATTGGGAAAAACAAATGGGGAAGGAAAATGGGGGAGAACGCCACCACGGAACACAAGCGGTTCTTTCACTGGGAGATAAATCTTTCGCCTTTTTTAGTGGCCCTCGGCTGTACCGCCGTTCGAAGGTGGATCAACCGATCAGAGGAACGTGTCATAAATCAGCTGATCTATGATTTGAGGGAGATGTTGTTTTGCGCGCTCTCACTCTCTGTCGCTTCTTGGGATGTTAACAAGATCTTTTCTTTTGAGCTATGCTTTTTATGAACTTACGAAGCAGAAAGCTGTACAATTTTTATCACATCAGCGGTATGATAACTTTGACGTCACACTTAGCAGCTATTAAGAGCTCGTAAAGCTGTTGCTTTGAGGAGACACACACACACACGGTAGAACGCAAGTGGCCTTAAACGCACCGGCACCTATCTGACACAACGGCACAACAGAACGAGTGAACGTGCCCCGTCATAATTAAGATCACTTTTCCTTCGTCGTAACTTTACCGGCTTTACAAACTGGCTAGACTACACTCGAGCTTCAACGACTTCACACAGCTTTGGTGCATTAAGCTACAGCCCCGGCCGTGCGATCGATTTTCCACGTGACGCAACCTGAACAGCAGAATACAATGGCGTGAGGGGAGTCACTACTTCTATCTCTAGATCTCCCTCACCGGATGCTTTGCCCTTTGTTCACACTTGTCACCCAGTCGCTTTGGGACATATGATACCGAAAATCGAGACTCGTATCGTACGGAGGTTTTCACGTGCGATGGTGACCTTCGATATGATCTTCCATGCAATAATCGATCCACTTACGATCACTCACTCGTGCAAGCAGTGCCGGTTGAAAAGACAAACAATGACACTAACGCGATGTAAAACTGTTTCGTACCGACATCCAGTTTGTTCGTTCAACGCGCACGCACGCACACCTTTCGAGCTGCGCGGTTCAACAAGAACTGACTGACTGGCGAGTGTGCTGGACTGTGTGCTTATGGTATCGAATGTTGTTGATGCAGGGTTGCTCAACACGCGATCTGTTCAATGATAGCTTGAGCCGCACTGTTTTTGATTTTTCGTTTGGTTTTCTTCTGTGTTCATCTGTAATCATTGAGGTTTTTCAATTCTCTTAGATATTTTAGCATTTGATATTTTTAATTAATGTTTAACTCGACTTCTTTCTTTAAAAACGTATCAAAGGTGCTATAAAGAATATAAGCCAAAGAAGAGTAAAGAAAAGGTGATCATCTAGCTCTAACTCTACGTATAACATAAAAAATAGAGTTATGGTTGTAGCATTTGCTTGGTGATGCTGCATTTAAATTTATGTTATAAACAGATTTGTTTAAATAATTTGAATGTTTTTACATATAATTAATATAGGTTTTTCAGAAATATCATGAAATGTGCAAAAATCATATCAAAATTTACATTTTTACGAAAAATTACGCTGCAAAGTAATAAAAATAGATCTTTTTGTAAGCCAATTAATAACATCTCATATTATATTTAAAAAAAACTTTAAAGAACTTTTATAAAGACATTGCATAAACATTACCTGATTTGAAAATGTATTGAAAATTATAAAATAAAATATAATATTCAATCAAAAATGAGATAAGCAATACTTTACTTGATGGAACTTGGAAATTAAAGTAGTTTATAGGGTTGTTATTGCATTTATTTGTTATTTGATATGGAAAGAGTAAACTTCATATCTAAAAAAATATTTTTGCAACAACTAATACCTTAATTTGATCCATTTATGAGTAATCTAACCTATTTTATGACTCCTTTCTTTAAAATAAAACAATTTGAAAAAAAATTATGAAGAAATGACGCCTAAACTTTCTCATTGGAGAGTTCATTAAAAAATTCAAAATAAAATCAAAAGGATTTTAAGAGGAAGTTAATATACTTCGAGAATAGTTGGTCAACCCTGCATGGTAAGCATTTTAAACAGAATGGAGAAAAAATCTCTCGTTATCTTTCCAAGTGTTCCAAACTGGACAGGGAGAGATGAGAGAATCGGAGGAGAAAACAAATTATGAGAACCGTTTAAGGCTGTATACAGCATCCAGCAAGGAAACCAACATGAGATGATCTGCAACAGGTTGTCATGTGTAAGAACCCATATAGAAAATAAACAAATTGAATAATTTAAAGTAAGAAGGAGTCTGATTTGGTCATAACCTACCAAATAATAAACTTTGGTAAAACAGCGCCTTATTGAGACTTAACCTGATCTTTTCAATAAGGGGAGATAAAAGATCAATTTTTTTCTCTCTCACCGGATGCTGGACTCTCCCGTTTTGTGGAGCCCACCGAAACTCCAGCCGAGAGAGTGAGTGTCGCCGGTACTCACCAACTTAACAGCCGGCATCCGACTTAAGCCGGCTTCGTCAGCCTTGTTGCTGATGGTGACCCTTGACTTGCTGTCCGTCATTTTTCATCATTACCTCCTCTGTTCGCCCCGTTCGCACCGTTCATCCGATCGACTTTACACACATCGCGTCGCGTCGTCCCATGCTCTTCCTTTCCACCTTCATTTATCACACTCGTCTTCGAGATCGAGTTCGAACTTCAAAGCGTGATCTGAACTCACGTGTAAGGTGATCCATTGCTCCAGATACACGCCATTTCCTTCCCTTCGTACGAGGTGCAAGCTTCTGTAGCATCGTTTCGGGGTGTGAGAGTTTTTTTTTTTTGGAGATTTTGTTTTGTTTTATTCGCTGCTCGTTGTTATTTATAAAATTCACAGCATGAAAGCATATGGGCACAACATAAGCTTTCATGCATGGCCGCACGAGTTCAACCGGTGCCACGAGCCGCAGGAACTCAAAAAAAATAATCTGGTACGGCTCCCCCCCCTCGACTGCCAACTGATCGCGAACGCGATTTATAATTCACACCTCGCAGTTGTCGGTCTGCATCTCGATCGCGCGAACACCGGCGCGATCTGACTGACCGATCGTTTGCGTTCGGTTGAAGGAACGCGCGTAATTGATTGGTTTGGATGCTGTTGTGGGGTTGTTGTGCAGCACAATGAACCGGTGTGTCGGGGTATGCTCGTGATCATGTTTCTCACCTTGCCCAGGTCTTTGGCAGCAATTTTCCGCCCGAACTTCCGAAATGCTTTCACCCGTCTGGTCACTCGGCTGAGACTTTTTACAACCCCCTCCCCCCTGTGGATATGATTGGAAAGGCCACTGTGGCGTTATGAATTTGTTCTCTCGTTAGTATGGAGCTGAGGGTTTTTTTTTAAATTACCTGCACAAATTGACACCTTCCACTGGTCGGAGTCGGGGTGGTGTGATTAATGGGTGCGTAAGTATCGTGTGCAACAATGCAAACACTTTGCATACCGCAGAATAACGACGGTGATAAAACTTAAGCAACGGAATACCGGTTTGATGATGTTGAAAATAAGTCTTACGATAGTTGGTGGGTTGTATGGTCGAAGCTGCTTGTCGGGATTTTAGCAACTCAGGAGCATTGGGTTCGATCCACATTTAAGATCGATCGATTGTCTTTCGCAACTTACAAAGACGGGACATTGGAATAACAAGACCACTGATGACGCAGGATACTGCTTTCCGCTTCTCTGGTGTTTCGAATTTGCTATAAATGCAAATAAAACTGGTGCTTTGGTGTGTCTTACTCGTGTATTGTATATTAGCAATTTTCCATGTGGTTTCGCTTTGATTTTGTTTACAATGTTTTTTTTTCTCTCTAATCTAACTGTCAATTTATAAGAAAAACAGGAAGAAGTCTCTCAGACGCTCCCTTTGCCCGTAGTCTTAGTAAGTTGTTGCATACAACTTGCATGCAACATAATTCTACTAATTATATTTAAGAGAAGCGCTAACAACCACTTTTAATATAAGATTTTCAAACTGCTGCTTCCGATACTGCTATCTACCAGGTATAACCATACCAAAATTTGGTAAAAGGCATCATCATCTGTAAGCTAAGAACAGTCAACAGATGATACCTAAAACTATAAAATATAGTTTAAATTATAACATTAATGCAATTCATTAATTTATAAGTCTTATGGGCCCTATTTTAATCAGAATAGCCAAAAGAGACTGGGATTCTATGTCTAATTGATTTATCAAGTGATAGAGTCGTTTTCTCAAAATAGTCAATTAAGTTTTTGAGATGATTCGTTGAAACTTGACGTCATAGCTTCAAATTTACGTTTTTTACAATAGTTAGAGGTCTTGTTCTATTGCCAGGAACTGTAAATATTCCGATGTTTATAAAAACATTTAAAAAGAATACCATAATTATGTTCTAGTTTTCATCTACGTATACAACATATTATTAATACCAAGAAGATGAGATGCAGAAGTCCTCTGCTATGAGTAATTAAGTAAGGAAGTAAGCTCAAAGCAAATCTGAATTGTGCATGTGAAATTGTATGCAGAGCTAGCAGCATTTAGCCACAAAACGTCAAAACACATACAAAAAAACTATCTTAGGTCATTACAGACTCTAATGTTTGGGCCATTTCTTGACACTGAAGCGGCTCTCAAAAGTCAAAAAAGTCTGCTGAAGTCAAAATAGTCTGTCGCACTTTCTCGACATCGTTTCCGTTTAAATGGACAATCCATAGGTAGAATTGGATAGTCCAATGTTGTTTAACGTATCAAACATGTCCATGTTGTTCCTGCAAAAAAGTCCTGTTTAACATGATTAGAGTCCCGAAATGCCTCAAACATTACTAGGACATCTGGTAAAGTCTGCAAGTCATTAAAAATTGCAATAACAAGCAATACAACTTCACATGGCTTTCGAGATGAGAGTCAGTCATTCTGGACCCTATTTAAGATGAAGTAGACACTGTCATACCTTCTCGACAGCGGCCACGACTAACTCGCCATGTTATATGTAAAACTGTACTGAATTAGTCTTCCCATGACTTGTACACGTTTCGAAAATTGACAAGTTCATCTGGCACGTATGGTAGGCCACGATATCTTAAGGTTGTAGATATTTCGACAAAGAATGGAATATCCAAACAAAAATGAACTCTGTTCCAAATAACCGATACCGCGCCAGCAACAATGGAATATTGCCATTCACTTATCTCTTGCCGATAAATGACTCTTCTCTTTTATTATCCCGTATGCAATTATTAATAACCAAGTCCATCAATTCATAACCACGATCACTTTCAATTCATCTCATCACAATATCTACCCCAAAAAAATAAATAAACAGGAATCAATGCAAAAGATCGCAAAATCAGTGGCACCACATCTCCATAAAAGCCACCTGTCGAAACCAGTTCGATCGATCGATCTACGAAAACCTCTTCAGCAACTCGTCTGTCTTGCGCTCTCTTTCTCTCTGTCCCCTACACTGACAGATCGGGTCAGGGGCAGCAGTAGTAGCAGTTGATAAATAACTGCATATTAATCATAAAAACGGTGTCATGCCTATAGTGACAGCCAGCGTGGCTACCGTTTCGGGGGGCGTAAGTTTTGTGGGTTGTGGTCACCTGATCAGCATAACAACAGCACGACACTACCGTTAAAATGATTGCCCAGGTTCATGTCTTAATGTCAGTTTGATTTAACTTTCATCGCTAGCATCGGACCATCTTTGGAGCAACCGATCGTCGTGTGTGCCGGTTCCGTTCTTTGTACGGCCGTTTGCCATTAACTAGTTTCTAGTTTCTAGGTTTGACGGTACGAACTAGTGACATTGATTTTAACAGCTCGTCTCCCAGTTTCCGGTGCCTAATGTCTCGTTAATGGAATTGTTTTGCGGAAGTTGATTTAGGTTGCATTACCTTTTTTTCCGTTTTCATTTTTATATTTTCGGGAGAACATTGCAAACTTGTCCCTGTTGGAGAATGTTTTGGCGCCTCGCCGGTGTTGTTTCCATTTCGTTGCAACAGAAATAGGTCACACAACCGGGGCTATTTGCGCAGGCAACCTGATCATTATTGGTGGTTCTAGCAAGGTGGTCCTCTCACGGGATCGCTTCAATTCCACACGTCCGGCAAAGGTGTGGATCAAATTTCAACACGATCGGGGCTTGTTTTGACATCGCCATTGCACACACACTGTCACCGCACACCGTGTTTTGCCATTTGCCGCAGGTACCTCAATAAAACCAGGTATGTCAACAAATGGCTGAGCATTGTGACCGTACGAACGTGCACGTATCGAATGTCCCGAAAGACCTCGGACGGGATGAGAGATAGAAGCGGGATGGTTTCCCCCTGTAGCGAAGATGTGACTCGAGGCGCAAAATGGCCTGCGACATTTAGATTCTTTTTTTTCGGTGCGTTTGACCGTAGAACTCGTCATCTTGCGTGCTAAAGTATGCTGACGTTTGCTGATTGCAATCTTGCTCTCTAACCGGTGTAACAAAGAAGCAGTTTAGGCATCAAGTTTCTGATCTTCACTTAGAATCGGGCTTGGACAGGTGTCGGCATTTGTTGATTAGACTCGGTGGTTTGGATCATTAAAAGCAAATGCCGGAATATGTGCGACCTCAGCAAATAGGAGGTTTCGAGAGAAGCTGGAATGATTTTAATAGCATCGAGAGTGCTCTTTCCACGGAAAGCCCTCACAGGATACCGGTTACCTAAACAAAGATTATCAATTTTCACAATGCTTCAATGGTGGTTCCGTGGGAAGTCTACTTCTGATGGGAATAGCCAGGTTGATCCTTGGCTGAAATGCAATAGTTTGATTGCTGTTTCTGTACGCTCACACACACAGGCAAAACGAAGCATACAAGAAACATAAATAAAAAACAGAAAACACAAACATCCTGAAGTTCTAAAGCATAACCACAATTCTCGGCACGCAAATATAGCGATTGAGCGTGTGGTTGTTTAGTCATGGCGCTTGCAGGATTTCTGCTTTTTGTTGGTGCCTTTCTGCTGTTTGCACATCCGCACCCAAATTTGAGTTGGTTCTGGTGGTTGTTTGGCAAATGCATAAACGAGCACATTTCGCTATCGAATGTCAGATCTAAAGTACGCACGAACGAGCTTTAGGAGAGTAACTCGCTAAGAGGAATAAAAAATAATCGTTGTTCCTAGGAAACGTTTTTGTGAGAAGAGATGCTACAGTACTTGATGAGAAAAAACGTTCCAAATCGCATCGACTTTATAGCAGAAGATTTATAAAAATTGCCGCAAAGTATGCAATCCGCTTGACAAAATGTCTAGAAAAGAAAAAACCGCTATGTAAAAGAATCTTATTAAGACATTTTTAATACAAGTGACTAGATTTTTTTTTTAAATTTGCCTCCTGGGCCATTGAATTGCTTAGAGCGTGCGATTTCGTTTTCGCCCATATGTGTCGAAAGAAATGCAGATACAAAAAAATATCGATTGAATTGGTTTCAAGTTGCAGAAATTGTGGTCTGCGAAAGATACCGCAAGCATATGGCCTCCGCTTTAATGTACTTATTGTGTATAAACGCAAAAAAATCAAACAAACACACACACGAGAGACTGTTGATTGCTTGAAAATGCCATTGAAACCACAAAAAATCAACATTTTGATTACTCGAAAGTCATAAAAAAGTGAGCATAAACATTGCGACGACCCATAATTGTCATCAGGAATGTGTGTATGAGCTACCCATAAGAGCTATAAAGTGAAAAATACACATCTTCACTATTCAAATATGTCACACATTAAAGTAATGGGCGTACCGAAATTGTGTAAAAATTCACGACCTATTTTCAACACAAGCGCTACGTAACTGCGTGCTATCTATTCGAATGTCATAATATTTTGCCAATAAGCGTGTGATACACCACCGGAAGCTAGACCACGCATGCCGACACCAACCTCGACTCTCAATCTCTTCTAATTTTATAGCACACTTTACTCTTCGACCGAGCGAACCACGAACCAGGAATTGATGGTTATTGTCTCGATTAAATTTCAAAAATTAAATCCACCTTTCGCCGACCGGTACGTTTGTGACGATTTTACGAACGACAACACCTTCAACAGGGCACAGTGGTGTTGTAACTTAGTGTCCCGAAACTCTCCCATGGGGAATAAGAGTGTGCGTGTTTCTTTTAACTTCATCGCGCCGAGCGAGCTTCAAAGCGACACTATTCACAAGATTTGAAATCTTCATCGACCACATTCAGCGGTTCATGGTTTCAGAACATTTAGTATGATTTATGCATGCACACAACGGGTCTTAGTCTGAGCCGGCCCTCAGGTTGTGTTGGGTTAGGGTTGCCTCTTCAAGTGGTTGCCGTTTATAAGAATACAATTTTACACAACCAGCGTACCGCAACTAATTGAGAGAAGCAAAAGGTTATTGCTACCGGTTTTGGTAGCTTGGAGAAATTGCACTCCTTGCGGCACTGGTCAATGACTACGAAGCGGCATAAGTGCAGCTTAATTCTCCGTCGAAAAAGGCGCCGCCCAGCACGGGTGGATGTAGTTGTTAGGTGCTTAAGAGCATTTTGTCATAAATTTTCTCGCGACTGTACATTCTGTTTCTCCTTGATCAGACCACTACCTTCGGACGACTTTTGAGATGCAATCTCAGGCAGACATGGTTTTAAAGTGCAACACCAAGATGAACTAGGGAACTGAGAAGTGCTCTCTTTCCTGGGTATAATCTGGAAGGTTGGCAAAAATAGGACACAAGCTCGATTACATAAGGTGCTATTTATAGTTGAAGGGAACGCTCAAGTACCCGATGCCCGGAACCACATTGTCTTAATGACGAAGAGCGCGAAATTCTATCCGCCCTGTAGCAAGAACGCGCTCTTGTATTAGGCAAGAGCTCAAGCGGAAGTGCATGTAGTCTCGGGGAGAGGAATCGAACCGTACTTCCAGAACCGTTTTTCTCCACAGTCAGCAGTCTGCAGACGTATCGCAGTGCGACAGAGTATCGCGATGGGAAAAATGTAGGTCACAAGAAATGAGGTCTTTCAGCGTGATGCGTGTACCGTTGAGGAGGTTGTTTTGGTTTGCGGACCGGCCGTACCGACAAGAGTCATGCCAAAACCATATTACTCACATGCACCTCTTCGAGTATTGAAACAACATAAATCAACCGGCTAATGAACCGGCCGTCTGCGTTTGTGCCGCGATCGACGATGGCGCCCTTACGGTGGAGATCACCGTCTAACGCACGGGTCACGGAACTTTGGCGATATTTGGGACTGGCGGGAACCCGGCCATATCCCGGCCCAAAACCCCGGGCACGAAATGACCCACACCCAGCTGTCACGCCGATGATGGCGCTGACGACGACTGGGTGGTCAACTCGTGGTTTATGAGACATATTTCATCGACCACCAAGCATAAATTGGCTATTTATAGAGAGGACACGATAGAGCGTGTTTTATACGGACCCGGCTCGATGATGTCCACCTGCGGGTTTGTCACTCTTCATTTGGTTGCGGACACACATTTCGGTTGGCGACGAAATATTGCCCTCGATATCAGACGCGTGACCACACAGGCTGGTATAGGCGCGCGTATGTTGTCCAACTGATGTGGAATTTATATACGGGAGGAATTTTGGAGACACAGTTTTGTCTAAATTTATGTGCGCTATCGGGCGAAGAATTTCGGGATCTTATAAGTAGAGTCAAAATATGACATTCCGACATGACAACCGAGTTGAATCAGTAATTCTTCAACTTAAGGACGCTTAACTCCATTATCTTTTGGAGTATATTTGAGATAACAAGAAAAATAGTTTATAATTTTGTAAATCTTGGTTAGTAACTCTTCAACTTCATGGAATATTATAGCCTAAGGGCCATTCTAGTGAATATATTCAGATATAGACATATCTACAAAAAATGTATTAAGATTTAAAACCATTAGCAGCAAGAGTGACATCGAGCAGATAATTTTTAGTGATCAGTAACTTTTCAACTTAGTTGTGAATTCTAGAATCTAAATCCAAATTCTTGAGAATACAATGAGTCAAGATAAGATTGTATTTAATAGACGTCAAAGAAAAACAATAGCTTCAGGGATTTTCAATAGTATTGATGCAGTATGTATAGACGTAATGTTGTATCTATAAGAAATTCTGAACATTCCTTCAATTCCGTCCAAGCATTTAAAACAACAAGATCGCAAGATCTTGATTGTTGAGATCGTTTTAGGTTTGCAACAAAGGGTTCTCCTATTTTAATTCTCGTGTCTGGATTGGTATCTTCAACATCCGACGACAGTTTAATAGGCAACAGTCACGCAATTGTAAAGTGCGTCGTTGTGCTCTAAGCGAGATTTTATTTGTGGCCCCAATAATATCAGAGAGTCTGTTTTTTTGCGACATTCAGAATCTAAACCAATCATTCGCGTTTGCAAATGCGACTCAAAAAAGAATTCCAATTAATCCTCCGGGGTCTAGTATAGCTTCCAAATTTTGGGCCAGCTGGAATCAAAACATCCCAGAAAGCTTGCAGATCGTTTCGATTGCCGACTTGGGATTGATTTTTCGCTGTTTCATTCCATTCCCATTCCGCGTAGAAACCAGAACACACAAAAACAGCCGTTCGTTCTTGCCGATGGCGCGAAAGATCATTTCAAGATCGCGCCTGGACATAAAAATCCGGCCGCCCGATCCCGGAAACGGTCACGCTAATCCATCCCCGCCCGATCCCCGAAAACCGGATGCCTCTAATTTACGGTGGTACACCCATCAACCCCATCGGTGGACCACCGGACCGTACCATTCAGAAGCGGTTCGTGTGCGCGTGCTATCTATCGCAAGCTACCTCGACCTCTAGGCCAACCCCATCAAACCACACGCACACACAAAAGTCAATGACCGCCAACACATATAGTGCCCGGGAGTGCAGTAAATCGCTTTTGGTCGAATCGGGTAAATATGCTTTCTAGCAACAGAAATACGATTCAAAAAATGGCATCAAAACTGTGGATGGCAGGAACAGAGCAATTATTGCCCGCTAACGCACGGTGAGCTTTGTGCTATCATACTGGAGCCGAACACCAGAGCTGACTGACTGACTGACTGACTGGATTACGTTTATTTAATTGATCATCATTAATCTTTCCCTCTAATCCTCTGTGTCACGAGCTTCCTCAAACTGGCGGGCGACATACCGTGCAACTGCAAACCGATGCAATGAGTTGTGTTAACAGCGTCAATAAAATGCATTTACTCACCCCAGATATACACATGCAGGCCCCATCGCAGTCACACACGGAAATTGCTGGTGAAATGATTTGCATCAATGTTTTGGCTTGTGGCGCTACTTCAAGTTCATAAATCGCATCACGACCCGGTGGCCCGGTGCTACGATTGGTTGTGAAGCATACAAAAACCACAATTATCCGCGTACCCGAACGGAAGGCAAATAATTACTATTGAAGCTTACTGCGGATAAGATTGATCGTGTGTAGAGTGCGCAGGGGAACATGGGTACGTGCTCTGAATCATCACAACTCTAGATTCTAATGTCTGTGTCTGTGTTGCCTATCAGAAATCAAATAAAGTATTAGAACATACTGCCTAGTATATCTGTGTAGGAACAAATTTTGTTGAATCATATCTTCTAGGCTTAGACCTTACGGTGGAATTTATGACCCTATTTGAAGTTCTCCGTTAGTCATGCTTATTTATTCTACTCCTCTCAATCAATAACAGTCTTTTTACAACACCAGTTTCGTTTATCGAACATAAATATATTTTACACAAATCTTTTAATCCGCAGATAAATAGAGATCCGTTGCATCATCGACAACTTCTTGCCTAAAACTCCCCGAGCACGTCATTCAACACTTCAAAGTATGCCCCAAATAGAGCGGTAACATCACCATCATTTACGGTGTTGGTGTTGGTGGAACTTCGCTTTGACCTAATTACCAGTTCCACAACCAACCCCAGATGCAGTTAATTAAATCTCTCATCCTTCAGTTGCATTTACTCTTCCCGCACTAGGTAAATCGATCCACTCGATCGCCGACCTAATGCACTCCACCTCCGATGCAGTCCAGGCATAGTATATTACAGCGATGCATTGCTGCACTACTGCCGAAAGCATGCCGACACAGGAACCTTCAATTCCAGCACGAAGTTGTAGACTTCTTTCTTTTGCTAGTTCTCTAGCTTGCCGAAAACGTCGGAACACATCTGGTAGCCTTAGATTAGCATGTGTTTACATACCAGCACATCAGCAAACTCAAAAACCATAAAAGAAAGGCACCCGCGGAAGGTATTCACGTTGCTCCACAGTATCGAAACACAAGCGCACACAAAGGGCACGGAAGAAAAGTGTGTGTGTGTGTTAGGAAAAATCTTTGAGCGCCTCGAGCGCAACGAATTTATTGATTTAAATAGCTTCGTGTACGTTGGAAAGAATGAAACAAATTTTCGTCGGGTGGGAAAATTGGGCAGCCGGCACGTAACAAAGTTAACCTCCATCGGCATTCGACCCCGTAGAAACGATAAATAAAAATATGGAAACAAATACCGAAAAGGCTTTCTGATTTTCGTACTGGTTTGCTTTTTTTATGTTACGAGCCACGGTGTTTTTGTGTTTGGCTGTGCGGACGTTCAAGGAACCATCAGCATAGGTGCTGTTTTTCGGAAGGTAGGCGTTAGAAGATAGAACTATGAATTGAAAAGTTTATTGAAGAGTTGAAGGAAAATTATTGTAAGCATTTAATAGTGATAGAACATTATTAAAAATCCAGCAACAATCGTTGCATACCTAAATTGCGTGGATCCAAGAGCAAAAATAAATTAACCGTCTTAAAACGACGAGCATGTTTTTCAAAATGCATAACTTTAGGCGTTCAACTAACCAAACCGGTTAGCTGGGGCGACTCGGTGGTAGATGAGACAGCGAGGCCGGTCTTCACCAACGGGTCTCATCTGGGCCGTTCCCCCATAGTGAGGACTGACTATCCAACTTTGCGGTAACAATAAGTCTAGTAAGCCAGAAATGGCAGGCATGACCTAAGAGGTCGTTAGGCCAAGAAAGAAAAATGCTAACCAAACCAATTGAGCTTCTAATATAATAAAATTTCTTTGAGAGAAATTATGGTTTTTGCTTCCTAATAAATACTTATTTGCTGATTTATAGCTCTAAAATTTCCGATATATTTTTAATAGTCTATTAAGTCAAATGTTCCATGTATTTTTGCAAATATATGAAAGAACTTTTAGTAGCTTTTTTGACATTGTTACGCTTCGGTTTTACGCTTTTTTAAATAAGATATTTTTTGTTAAAATAGCTGCAATAATCATTTTCTTAAACTGAAAAGAAATTGATACTAAGAACTCAATCCTTGATGCCAAGTTTTTTCTTGTTCAATGGTTAAACGTTCATTTCTTAAGCGAAATTAAACATGTTTTATCTTTGATTGGTTAACAGTTAAAAGGATAGCTGTATAAACATTTTATATTACTTTTTTACTTCAGTTCAAATGAATGTTATAATATATCTTGTTTCTTCTGATTATGGAAAAAGATTTACTATAAAGTTAATACCTATAACACAAACTTTAATTCAAGGATGTATCTTATACATTTACAGATAATAATTTAAGTCAACATTTAAGTAGCTTTGACCATGTTTAATCAAAGAAACGATGGTGAACTAGTAAAAGCAAGTTACAACCATTTTGTTGGAGCTAGAAAACCGTAATGAAAATGAAAAAATCGGTATAAAACTTTAAAAGTAAGACAAATTTTTAAATTGCATAACTTGAAGCGTACTACTATTTCAACGTTTGAAAGTTTTTGATTTGATATTAACTCTGAACAACCGCGCTGTTGGTCCATATTTTTTTAGTGGTTTTTAGAATAACACAACAGATTAATTGCTCCAAAAACCGCAGTGCTCTACTCGATAATCCCCAGGAAATCCATCGATAATCGCATCATCACACCACAGTGGTGTGGACAGACGTCAAAGTGTTAAATCCCTCCCAATTATTTGCGTATTTATTTGTGCAGTATTTTTATTAAATTTAAACACCAGTAAGAAAGTATAGATTACTTTGTATTGTTAAAAAATTGTTAAGAATATAGAAATGAATGTTGAATGAACTTGTGTAGATGTTAAAGGAACATATCATTCAAGCACTAGATTAAAGAGTTTCGTGCCAAGTTCAACTATCAGCAGCGAAGTTGAGAACCTTTTCTGTTCGGTTTCAATACGAATATGATGTAGAACTTAGTGGCTGTATCTACCAGCCAATAAGCTCACCACGTCGAAATAAATATCCTAGATTACGAAGAGTAACATATTCTACACTTTGCCCTTTCATTATCAAACTTTCCATACATTGTGGTGCCAAAGCGAAGGATGCGAAACAGTGTACAACATTCACACCCATCAGAAAACCTCGTAAAACTTGCTCCAAACAAGAACTTCTGACAAGACCGTACGTTGATGCGTTGCTTTTGTACATTCCGCTCACGGTCGGTCGTAAATCAATGCAATATTTTGAGGTATACCTTCGGCGGCTATCCAACGCACGGGGAAGACAGTTTTGATTTTCTGGCGTGCAGCGTCGAATCATCATCAACGTCAGCACCGCTCATCGTGCGTCCGTCACCAGTTTCTCTAGAATCTGGTCATAATCTCACACTCGTATGCCCTGTTACACACGAAACAAGCGAACACCCTTGAGGGTGTACTTTCCATATTGAGCTAGATTTCTCGCTCGTTCTCAGCTCACTCTTAGCTTAGCTCGTCTTACGGACGGTAAGCAGCCAGCGGTTCGCATGAATGAGCTCACTCACTTTCAATTACAGCGCAAGTGGATGCAAGTGTCCATCGTGAATTTATGGCGTCTAGTCGCGAATCAGACCAGAGCACCGAGACGGTGACACGTGAAGCAGTTCGCTGGGGCACTTTCAGTGGATTATGTCTTTTGTCCGCGGGTTGATGACGCCACTACTGCGTCGGTCGTCGTTGAAGAACAATGAAGATGCGTTGCATTTCAATCATGCTAATGAGCATTGTTCTCGTAGCGACAAGATTCTCCTCCGCCAAGACCGGCACAGATGTGTTGGACTTTAACGTTGCTAACCCGCATATCGACCAAAAACCCGAAGGCACACAAAAACTCGCTCCTTTAATCAAACATTTACGTGACCAGTGATCCCAATAAGCGTGGGTGACACTCGCCGATACTAAACGATGGTGTCAGATTTTCTGTCTGGCAACATTTTACATCCGAAATGGGAGGATGTCGGGCTCAGGCTGTGCCTCATCCCGGGGGAAGTTCGAGAATTGTGATTTAATCAGCGCTCCATTGGTCCAATATTGACTCTCCCGTACATTGGGTCTGTGCCCTCGATCAGAATGCACCATAAATCATGATCCGATAGGCTTTTTGAGCTCCGGGTCCGGGTCCGGCATCCACACAATTGTTACCCGATATCGTTCTAGCGGGCCAACTGCATCGTACGTATGCACCACCGCCTCCAACTGGCAACGTTCACATGCAAACTCATCGTCCATTAAGGGTCGCGTTCACAGCACGGCTTTCATCGACAACATTAATCGAAGACAAACGCAATCGCCGCAAGAGCACACGACGACGACGACGCCCTCGACGGAAAAACACAACAGCGTAAGCCACACCACCCGCAGTGCGTTCTTTGGGTTCGTTCTTGCAGGATTTTCGCAGCAGGGATGGTCAACTCCGGCAATTAAATAACCATGCCGCACCGGACCGGACCGACCGTCCGATAAAACCCACCGACGCTGATGATAACCCGATAAAAACGGACGGGAAATGTTGTGTTCCGAAAACGTCCAGTCTGCTGCACGCGTGTATGCATTCCTTGGACCCGGGTCCGAACATCTAAGGTTCCAAAAACGGGGCGCGCGTTCGCCAGGCATCCCGTAATCGAATCGCATCTAGTTGCTTTTAGAGCGAATTATTTTCAATTTAGATAGAACGTTGATTAAATTGATGATTGCTCAGTTCCTCAGTGGGCAAGGCAAGTAAGCTTTCACAGCAAGAAAGTCGGTCGCGCTTACCTTCGAGTCTTGGTCGCTCTCTAGGGGGAAGAAAAGTGAATGCAATGATAGAGCAATTTTTCATCGACCATTTCTTCGCTTGTGGCATCAGTTGTCCGTTCTCGATCGATGACCGGCGAATGGCGATTGCCGATTGGGTACGCTAAGTGCTTTCAACGCCAACCCCCCTAGATCTCCCTAGTGCTGCTTAATTCGGCTTAAAAAGATGAAACTCACCTGGGAGAATCATCGAGAGTAGGGAAGGATTGCACATTGGTTTTTCTTTTCGTTGACAGAAGCATTTTTTTTTTGTTTTTCTGTTATTTTGTTCTGTGTATTGCAGACCTTTAGGCGTTTTATGGTTATATGCGCTATTTGGATTGTTGAAGCATCCAAATTTTGTTGAAGCAATTCTATTACATTATTTTATTTTTGATCATATATTTTCCTGAAAGTATGCAATCTATTTAACGAGTACTCCTAAATCTATGCAATTCGTAGTATAATTTTGTTTTTAACGCTTTTTTAAATTGTAAACCTATTTGGGAGGAGTTTATACACAATAATATTAGCTAGTGTTTAAAGAACATGTTGACCGTGTAGAAATCATGCACAAAGAAGAATATTTATAGTATTTTGTCGCCACAGAAATTCTACAAATTCTTCAGTTCTATTCCGGAATGCAAAAATATTATTCTTATCGTGCATACAATGTACAAACGAAGGCACAAACATGCATCAATTAATTATGCATAGAATAAAACAGTAAACACGTAACTGCACACTCCGAGGACCCTTCGCAGTTATAAAAACTATTGGCCGTCCAAGACGGTAAGTATATAATAGACATCATGGAAAACGGAAACCAGGCGCCCGCGAACTGCCAGACGAATGCACTAGTCTTGACAGACTCATGCTATCGCATACCGCACAGCGGAATCAAGGCCCAGCCAGGGTTGTTGTTGTTGGGTAATGATTTATGGTGAACTGATTGTTATTAATAAGTATGATTTATGGCGGTAATTGATTTATCGCTCTTTCTTTCGTCAAGAGAGTTTTTCCTTCCCGCAGGAGAGAAGAAAATAGTTCGTTTTTCAAATCGGATTTGACAAGGACTTGGGGGAAAAAAAACTTGAAGAACTCATTCCTAAGGAAGTTGTTCTTCTTGCTTCTTGAGAAAGGAAATTTAAATTGAAGATAAGACAAATGCTCGGCAGTACTTACCATGTGTTGAGGAGTTTTTGGTTTCTTCACCAAATCAGGTACTTTGAAGGTGGTGACGGCTTCGATTACCTCTGCCAGCAGCAACCCATCGCGACAGTCGGCGGACAGGTCCGAAACCTTTCGTTTCGATTTGGCCCGCTCCAGATAATAGTTGGCCCAGTCGGTGTAGATCTGTGTACGGGATGAGAAGACCAACACGTAGAAGTGTTGGAGTAGAAAAGGTAACGAATGCGCATTAGTATTATTAAATTTATTCAACATCCAACGGCCAATCAGCCCGTTTGGACCGAATATGATTTCTTGGCGGAGAAGGTTAGTAAGGCGACATATGGTTCCGGACCGTTCTGCTGGATGTACGTGAGAGCCAGACAGGACTCGTTGACCATTTTATCTGTGTGCAGTGCTAGAAATGAAGATATCACGTAACGAACGGACAAGATGGCATCAAAAAATGAGGACGTTGGATCTAAATGGAAACATAAATTCCTTGGAGAAATCGTGGAGGAGTCTTTTACTGCACTGTACATCCCGTATTCTAGCTCCCAGGGAGGGAGGAACACATTTGGGTTCTCGTTTTCTTCATGGAATATTTACGTCTTGATGCGTACAACTGCTTCTACAGCTAAGGACTATCCGTTTTTTCTTTCCTCGGACGTTGGACGTTTTTGCAATGATTTATTCCAACGTTGAAGTTACAGCAAGGCCGTCCAATTGTAGTCTGTTTGGCACGCGCCCACAAGCTGGGCTTAACCAGCAAGCACAAAGACAAATGGTGTCCAATAAAAGTAGAAATTTTGGACCATAAATTTTAAATCACCCAAAAATTGTGCCTTACGAACTTGTGGCTCGGTGTGCTTGGAGTTGGCGACCAAAGTGGTCCGAAAGAAGGAGATAAAGTGCATCCTTTTGGCTTTACGAGTGGCTTAACAAGAGAGTCAGCAGAATCTGGGTTTTTATTCTAGTCTCTTTTGTCGGATGTACTCCTTTTTTTTGCTTTGCTAGTGTCTCTGCCGACTCTCGGAAACCAAAACTGCTGGCTAGCATTAATCGAAGCAAGTCCTGTAGTGCTGCAATTTGGCACTGCTAAGCAAGCTATTTGTTTTATGCTCTTTGCACTTCGTAATGTTTAATGTTTTCATTTGGAGTTCGGATCTCAAGAGAAACATGAAAATAGAGCAGTAATAGCGCTCAATGGCGTGTGCCAAGTTGTGAATTTCTTAAGTACACACTCAGAAATAAAATTGAGGTTAATGATGTGATCGATGCCAGCTGCCGTTTGCTGCGGAAGTCCCGGACCTTCGCTTGACTCTTTGGAAAAAGTCTTTGATCAGCAAGGGACTGGTTTGTATCACTTTTGAACTTTTGCAGATAGAACCAGGTAACATCACCTTCTATTGCGTCACTTCAAAGCTGGATGTGTCCTAAAGAAAATCTTCCTCTTTTCATCATCTAGACTAAAACGAGTCCCACCCCGGCAAAGTGACACGTTGGGTGAGAAAATAAATAAACTGCCAAATCACATCAACAATTCATCGTTGGCAATCAACATTGCGCGAGATCATTCCACGCCTTCACTCTGCGCCCCTAATGAAGCGTAAGCCCCGAAAACTAAGCCGTCAAGACAGTCGGGTACGGTCGCTGCGGCATGTTTCATTTTCCCAATTAAAATCCCTCCATGGTATCTTGGTAACTTCACAACCCTCTTGCAACGCCTGGAAGTGGAAGCGTCCCCAAGTTTTCTTCCGAGACGAACTTCGATCACGGGTTTTACCACGCGCCATGAACCGATTATGTCGCACGAGCTGGAAAATCTCTTGATTTTCCCGCGTCTTCAACCATTCAGAACTGTTATACGCACTTGAGCGATTTGATGAGGCCGAATCCAGCAGGGGAAGACACTCTCTGGAGGAAGGTGTCAGCGACAGCATAGCTTCATAATGTTCTTTTCGTTTTGGTAATTTATCTTTTCCACGCTCGCGCCACGATGGTTTGTTTCCGCTTCAACGCTCCGGGTCCGCTTTACCGCTCGCCGAGACAGCGTCTCTTAAGAGGATGATTATTTTTTATCTTCTCAACATATTTTCGCCACCTTCTCCTGTGTTCTTCTGCACCAAAAAAAAAGGCCGGAACGATCTATGCTAACCATGTGTACAAGAGGGATTTGCGCCACGGTTTCCCTTCGCGGAGAACCATGCTCTCGTGCATGGTTTAGGATTAATCAGCTGTAAATGGCGCTGGGGAAACATATTTTTTCGCCAAAAAATAATTACTTTTGTGTGTACGTATGACGAAGAGCTTCAGGTTTGCACTCCAAGAGTTGCACATTTTGGTAATAATTTTTTGTTGCTATAGTATGGTCCGAAAAATTAACGTTTTAAGCTGACTTAGGTTTCTCTCCTGTGGGAATCACTCAAACCGGGAAGTCATGTTTTATTTTGTACCATACTTTAGTAGGTGAACCTTTCAAGAGCACGCATTAATTTAATGTCATCGTATAAAAGCGTGCTTAAAACGGTGTGACCATACTTGAAACCTCGTTAAACGTCCCTTGAAAATGAGCTCTGGCGGAAGGCGGAAACCCCATTCGGGGACAAGCACACGTGCTCCGAGCGAAGAGAGGAAGCCGTTTTCCACGTCGTGTTCATGGAAAATCGCACCTCGCGGATGGAGTTAGCGTTGGCACATATCCTCGCGTCCCGTGTCCCCCCTAACTTCCTCGTAAAGGGTATGCGAACAGTAAGACACCATCCTAACGCGAGTTATTTATGGTCGGGAGGTCGCTTTATTCATTTTTCTGACCTTTTCCACCCTTTCTGACGCTCTATTCCTAGTTGTTTGCCATTGCTCTTCGTCTTTGCGTGTCTTTAAAGTCGGCAAAACTACACCACTGCATGGAGCACATATGAGAGCGAGTATTAGCACGGACAGCGCGCTTGTGCTTGTGTAGTACAAGTCTATTGGAGTACAGTTTTTTTTCATAACAAGAACAATATTTTCATACTCGACATGAGTTTTACACGTTTGCTCCAGCGAAAAAAAATAGGCTGGAAGCAGTGAAGAGCGATCGAGACTTGGGAAGAGAAATGAAAATAGGAGTGAAAAACAGAAGCTAAAAACTCTGCAACATAATTAATTACCTCCCGAGTCGTTTTCTAACTTTATGGATCAGATCGGCTTCCCAAAAACGTCAAAAAGCATTGCAAAGAGTTTTTCCCTCATTACGCCCATACGTGTGTGTTGGTGTGTTAGCTTCTAACTTTTCCCGACCGAATGATCGTTTTCTCGTTGGTTGTGTTTTGCTCGTTGTCCTCCGGAGGGCTTAGTCTGGCTGTCAGTGAGTGGTTTTGCTCACCACCTACCCTTAAGCTGCTCTATCCCAGTCGCTTCCGGTCGGTGAAGCTGTCGCCAGATTCGAGCAGTTGGCACTGTTACGGGAGGTTCGGTGTGTGGTGTACTAAGGTCAGCCACGGTTCGGTCGCTGTCTCGGAGGGTTATTTTAGGAAATTAAATTGCCAAGAGTTTGTTTTGGCGAGAGTCTCACGCTGAAGTGTTGTTAGAGGTTTTAGACACCACGAGTGTGATGGATTAGTAGTTGAAAAACTTAATAATCTGAGTAAGGTATTAGGATTTTATTTATTTTTTAACGAAAATAGCGTTTTAAGCCATTTCATGCACTAAAAGGATCTAAAACGACAGCTTTGTTAGTGAAATTGCATACATTTAGGCGCATTTTTTAAATTTAGTTTTCAAATATGTCTCAAAGTATGCAATCTAAAAGGCAATACGCTCAAATTCTTACCTGCGATAGATTTTTCGTCACGGAAAGATCGTCGCATGATCCCTGACCACTAACGCATCGGCCCAACATTATGCCGCTTGCTTCTAACACACCGAAAACTTGGAAACTCCTTCCGACTCCCGACTTATACAGTGGCAGATGTGTGTTGATATTATCTCGTAAATCAATTCGCACTCGAATTGAATCCGAAAATCACTTCCGCCGATCGGACACTTAACTCAACTCAACTCATCAATCATTTTCCTTCACTGTAGCGTGGAACTGACGGGACGCTGTAGCAGGATTTAATTTCCTTCCTTCGGTACGTACTACTTCTTTGATTCTTTCATAATCACAAACACACACACACACACACACTTAAGTCGCGTTTTCCTTAACTGAGATGTTAATTGCCACTCATCATAAGGCACCGTGCGGTGACTTCACATGACCACCTAAACCTACCACTTCAAACGCAAACAAATAAACAAATTAGAGACCCTCGAACCGGAGCAAACCGGTGCCGAGTAAATGGTTCGGCCGCCGGGAAAATCTAATATGCTCCAAATATTGGCCGTACGGTGTACCGCATTCGCGTGTCGAACCATAATCCATCATTTAAATCGCAGCTTTTCCCACATGTACGAAGTATGCAAAGGGACGCCATTCTTTACGGCCCACCTTGAAGTGTATAAACATTTCACTTTGTACCTTTTAGTGCAATTGATTCGAGTGAAAATTGTACTGGCGTGTGTTGAAAACATTCGAGTACCGCAGGAGGAATTGAATTCTTTATTCTGATAGTGGTAATTTGTTTCCCTGTCTGTCGCATTTTCGTGCCGGTCGGAAGTATTGCCACCTTAACATGAGTATGTGCAAGCGTGTCAACCACCCTGTATCATGGGGTCTAGGTGCCTAAAATAGACATCGCGAGTAGAATAAAAATAGTCCCCAAAATTAACCCTTCACTAGGAACTGACACTGGCGCCCATCGACCTACAAACTGGACCACACTGTCTTGCTTCTCACAACAACAATCACAACATACTCGCGTCTAGTCGTCCAATAGTCGAAGGTCCTACCAGAAATTCAGTGTACAGTGGCTAGTCACCAGCAGTCTGGTACACCATCAGAACGCGACACAGTGTATAAGGAAAATGGGTACGTTATTTATAGCGTGGTTTGTTTTTCCACGTCTCTTTGTTTATTTTCCATCCCGAGCAAAAGGGACCCTGTGGTTACGAAAGGGTTCAAAGGCAGTCCTCGTGTACGGACAGGTTTACAGTGGTGCTGCAGGCTTGTCTCTCATCACTTGGTGCGAAGTTACGGTCGTCTGGTGTGTCGTCTGCTTCCCGGGGTTCCGCCATACCGTGGTTCCGTGGTGTTGATGCATGACAAATGGATAATTGCGCTTTGACGAACTGTCAGTCTGGCGAACCGGTTGGGATTTACACTGATTTCCGCGTTGTCACTTTCTCCACCGGCGAAAGCGCACTGGTGTAATAATAATATGCAATCAAAGAGAATTTAAACACGCACGCCGGGTGGTTCCAAAACTTAACATCGACCGGCCAGAAAGGTGTCCGAATATCCGACTATAGTGCATCAAAAATTCTCACGTGTCACGTGGCACGAATTTGCTGTTGTGCATAATGAATGAAGTCGCGGATAATGAATGGTAGAGGGTTTTCGGGGAAAGGTGTGATTCAACGATGCATTCATTAGTACGCTTAACTCTGCTTTGGTGGTTGAAGTTGCGATGTTTTTGGAACGTCCAGGGAATCGTCAGATTTGGTGCACAGGATTTCCGGTTCGGGTTTCTCCAATTTCTTTATAAATATATTCCACAATCAATGAACCGATTTCGTGGAACTTGCGGAGCTTGATGAGGTTTAACAGTAACCCAGAAATTATGGGCAACGATTACGCTGACTGTTATTGGAGAACTTCAAGTTTATTCCAAGTCTTCTGGGGAAACGAACTTTAGGCATGTTTATGCATTAAAATAGGATCATTTTTGCTGGGAAAAAGGACGCAGCTGCTTACGATACGCAAAGTTCGAGCAAAGGGTTGAGCATTAATGGACCAAATTGATTATCGAGCTTCACAGAGTTCACCCAAACTTACAAAAAAAGGATCTTAGGTTCAAAAGCTACACTAATGAGACCGGCGTTGGTGAAGAAAATTAATAAAAATAACCTAATTAGACACATTTGTTTCACAGGCATCCCTTCGCATTTGTAGCACTATCTATAAAGCAGTCATTCACACCTCCTTTGAAAAACTTGAAACACATAAATGGGTTAGCGAAGGGATCCGTGAAATCCTACATTTTCTCGACCGTACTAACCTAATTTCCATTCCATCGGGTCAAACGGTTCATTAGACGTGGACCCTCTCTTCCGGCTTTCAGTTGTCACACGGAGCAAGCGGAAATTGAAACTACGGCAACCTTTTCGAAAAACCTTTCAACAACATCATCATCATGAGGGCGAGGCGTTGAAAACTTTAGTTACATTCCATCGGGAGACCCCTTCTGGGACTGGCGAGTTCTGCAGGAACCCTGCCCAACGTTGACTCCTTTCAGCTTGGGAACGTAAGTCTTACGCTCATCGATAAGCATCTTGATGTCCGATTCGTGGGCGCCTTCAACTTGACTGACACATCAGCCCGATGTTTGCGTGGGGTTCTTCAATATTTCTCCCATTTTTTACTCGCTTTGATTTAAGTTCCAAACTCAACACACACTCGCCCTGTACTCGACCAAGAAACCGAACTTCCGCAAAAGGTCACGGAACTGGTGGACTAATGTGAGTGCGCGTGTTCGCGTGTGCGGAGCCCAACAGCGGAAAACCCAAACCAGTGCCGAAGAAGGTCGTTGCCGAAAGCAACAGGAACCGGAGCGAAGGGAGACAACTTTTGTTTACATTTCGGGCCGCGTTTCTTTATTTAGGATACACCCGATAGCTCCAATGTTGATGTTAAGGTGTTGTCTTTTGCTTTCCCTCTGATTGTTTTGTTACTATCTTCCGTTTCTTGGGTGGCTTCTCGTGTTTTTTTTTTTGTCGAAAACGCAATCGGAAATCGTACCACAACACAAAACAGTACCTTGGGTAGACTTTATTTGAGCAGGAAAGGAAAAACTTCCAGTGCGCCAAAGACGGCCATCGTCAGCATCATAAAGCATAGAAAAAGCATCACCGAGATCGTAAAAGAAAATATGAAAGAAAAATAGAAAACTCTACGCTCTGATTGGGTTTCCCTTGAGCCGAAAGCAGCAGGAACTGGAGATGGTAAAAGTTTGAATAAATAAATCCCACCTCGGTGGCGCGTGTCTCAGGTTATCTTCGCCGTATCTACAACCTTTTCCCATTTTGATTTGGTTGTCCATTTGAAGGCCCGCTTGTACAAGGGGAATTTAGTCCCATTCCATCAACAAAAATATCGGCATAAATGTTTAATGTTT
Organism: Anopheles maculatus; assembly: GCA_002091835.1. NCBI lineage: Eukaryota > Metazoa > Arthropoda > Insecta > Diptera > Culicidae > Anopheles > Anopheles maculatus. The sequence goes on from KZ062355.1 coordinate 134,109, forward strand.
GATGTCTAGAAGGTTGCCCAAGTCGTCAGGTCCCTGATAGACCATAACTTTGGAGCTGCTTCGTTCAATGTTTTCAAGGTGCGAATCAGATTGCGATCGAATCGGATCAAAAGAGCGAACGAAAGTTCCGAAGGGTGTTCCAAACAGAACGTTAAGGCTTAAGATTTAAGATGCCCCAGACACACATCACCCAAACCCGACGGACCGCCTATTTCTCGTGCTACCCGTGTTGAATCGATTAAGAAGACGAGATTTACTGCTCACCTAACGCGTCCGATGTGTCGCGGGGCGTTCTTTTCGTTTTTGTGACTCGTTCTCTGTCGCGATCGCGATTACTACAGATGGAGCATAATAAAGAAAGGTCGTTTTTAAGTATGCTGCAAGAGCTAGTGGGAGCTTCAATGGATGACATTCGATTCTCGAGCGCATCACGAGGGCCGCCCAAGACTAATCCACTGCACTGTTAAATAGATTAATGTAAATTATTCGATTCGGGATGCGGGATGGCCATTAATCGTGCCTGCAATGGGGCAACGATCGATCAAGTCGGAAAATGCCTTCCCTATTAGGGGGTGTTTTTGGTGAGAGCTCACCACTCGTCTTTAATTGTTTGTAACACACTGTTTTGCCTGGCTTAAAATCAGATTATCCCAAACTTCAAAAATTCGATAAACGAGCATGGTTATGCGGAAACAAGAAGGAACAATGGAGAAGGTACTCTCTGCACGAAGAGAACAAGAAGATTAAACTTTAAAATTCCAAATTAATTTTACAACATTGTATCTGCACCGTCATGCAACTCGGGGTGGCATGATTCAGTGCGTTCATCATTTCGAAAATATCGGGGTATTCGTCCGCAGTTTCGCCCACGGTTTGCGAACTCGTAAAAGTGTGTTTCACGCTGCATCATCATCAACATCACGGGATGGAAGTGAATTCTGCGAAATTCATAAGCCAACGTACGACGCCAACTCTTAATTGATTCACCTTTACTTTGGCATGCAATAGGGCGGTTGATGCTCAGCAAACGCAGCAGCGCAATGCACCAAACCTGTTTCAAGAAAATCAACTCGTGTGTTTAAGGTACACTGCACATTAAAATCAGCGTGATATAAATAACTTCAAATTACGCACGGGATGGTTTTCGTTTTCCTGCAACAGAAATGAGGGACTGTTTCAAGGTAACGCTATTTCCTTGTTACTGTTTACGTGCTCCAGATTGCGCGGGGAATAATTTGTTGAATATTGTATGCATTTGAAATTCGGCCCACCAGACCAGTGAACGAACTAAACTACAGTCGAGTGCAGTTCAAGATGGATTGAATGGAATTTAGGTCCTTGAAACTCTTGGGAAGTAGAACGGAGGAACTAAAGCGCGAGGGCGTGCAGCAAGTGTTGCAAAATATTAAGTGCCCGCATAGGAAATGTTTTGGAAGCCGTTCGCAAAATGTAGGGTTAGACGCAGCGCAGATATTTGAAGAGAAGTGAAATGAAAACAAATAAAGACAAGAATATCACAGTTTTTAGGATATTTTTAAACACGTTGACTAAGAATTCTCAATCTCAAATATACTAAGAAGTTCATCGCTTGACACACGAATTGAATTCTACGTCGTATCAATAATTCTGACGCAACTTTAACATCGAATAATAATGTAAAATATAGGATATGGTAGGATGTCATGACCCGCAAAGTTTGGATAAAAAGTGACTATCTTGGAACGATTATAAGAATAAAGTTCACAAGAATTATCAGGATGGATTAAATGTTGCTCCCAAGAACTATTTAATCATGAACTATCATGAACTTGAAAACCCAAGAACTATTTAATCATGATATTTACATCCGCCAATATTGCCTAGTGACTATGCTGCAGTTATCTACCATCTTGGTCGCTAAACAGTTTTCCGATAGTCTTCTGATAGTCAAAAACTAATTTATCGCTGAGGTCTGTTTAGAATCACTTCGACCGAAGACGAAGACGTGATTGTAGTGAAAATAGTTTTTTTTTATAACAATCGTCATCATCGATTCTTAGACGCGATTTTCGTATAAATTCTTGTATTCCTTGAATATTTCTAGACCATCACAAGAGTCCTACAACAGCCATCTTTTTCTTCTTTTGATTTGTAAGCTAGGGGTCCTTGAGTATTTTTGATTACTTGATTTTATTGGTACCTCAATGGACCTGGCTAAAGTTGATCCAAACTCCATTGGTAATATATGGTTGATTGGATCACTGGGACTCAGCTAGTGATTGTGCCATCGCACGAATAATCTTTAAATTCAGTCGGTATATTCAACACATACAACATCATAAAGTTTCTACAATGTAAGCAGTGACAGAATAAGATCTTTAGAGACCCTAAGCGTAAAATAAGTTAGCGCTATAAACCATTTGATTCGCTGGCAGTTTTGAGAGAGTTATTGGGACCTGACATGAGGCCCTGCTATAGAGTTCGAGGACACACCTCAAAGCTCGCTACTCAAAGAGCCTACTAGGATTCACTCCTGTCTGTAAGTCAATTCAACATATTGTATGATCATGATCATGATATCTGATCTGTATTGCATACTTGTAGGTACTACAACTAAGACGCCATTTATCAAAACATTGTTTCAGTTATCTTAATAATTTTGTCACACAAGCAAGATCGTTGTAACAGAGAACAAAAACATCAAACTCCAACTACGGGAAACCCCTGCAAGCATCTTTATCTCGCCAAGCTACCCAACGGAAACAACCGATCACTCAACCAGAGAAGGTTTCCGTGACACTTTTCCCGACTCGACACAAAATCAATTGTACTGCATTTATTCTTTTCCGCACGCGGTTTTTGTTTCTTTTTTTTGCAAGCGATCAATCACTCTACACACGTTCTCGACACATTTGCACCACATCAGCACAAGAATCGCACAGCTGTCATCGGAACTGAGCTCTTGCACTGATTCCACTTCCCGCCGAGAAAACACCAACACTCCCACCTCGGCTCGGTGCAATTTACAACTTAATGAACTTCTCTTCGGCGACACGCATAAACAAATCTTCCACTTCCTTCCGGGGGAACGCCACAAGACACTGGATGTGTAAATCACTTTAAATCAAACACATAAACAGAAACACATGAGCGCACACAACATTTCCCACGCATTCACATTAAACGAGCAATTATTTGCGACTCGAGAATAATAAACACACAAAACCACAACACACCTTCTTCGGAGCACATTTTTATTTCAATTTCACAAAACACCTTCTTTGCTTGTGACGGAATATTTTCTGGCACAAATCATCCCTACGCTTCGAGGGAGAGTCACGATTTATTTCACAATCGTATCAACCAACGCACCTAATACACCACAAACCACAAGAACTATGCAAAATTATGCACTCACTAATACAACGGCTTCAGTGTGCAGCGAAGGGTCGTTGCATCCAGGAAACTATTTTTAAAGAAGCACCGGAATTAATTGCCTAATAAATTGCAACCTTCCACTGTGTGGTTGTACTCACAACTCACTCTCAACCACACACAGACGTATGATCCGCGTACTTTCGTGATCGATTTTTGGGTACCAGCGTGGTGCACGTGCGTGTACGGCGTGCCTGTGCGCGTTCCGGTCCCGAAATGATGGCGACCACTTCTTCCCAAACGGAGAACACGCCAACCGACCGTACGCCAACCGTTCTAACGCCAACACGATCGATTTCTGAAGCCGTGTGGTTGAGCCAGCGCTCGGTAACGCGTGCGCCATGCCCTCCGCTTTGCTATGTTCTATGCTAGCACTGACTGCGCATGACATAAGCCGATCGTCGACTCGACGCTCAAACCCTCGTACTGCTGGGCCGACGCATTATATGTGCACGCGTTCATCATCGGGCTGTCCCGGTGTTCTTGGAGTAGCGTGGCTGGTGTTCTTGAAGGTGCGTTCTCTGCATCATGCGCATCAACATCGGCACGCGGCTCAGTACAAACAGACATCGGCCGACCGTACCAACCAACTTATTTGGCATTGGTTCAATGGGTGTACCAAGACACACGATGACGCATAAATAACGGGACGGTTGTTGCGTTTGCTTTGTCTTACGGGGTGCGTTTGATCGGGGTGTAGTATCGGTGCGCCACCGAGCTTCCAAAAATGTCAAAGAATGACGGCGGCTTTAGTGGCGCGCGTCGCACTATAAAACCGAACCTAGACGAACGGCTGTTCCGCAGTTGTAGAGCCGCGACTGACCTTCGGTGCAGCATTACGATTCCTCACTGATGATGGCTCCCCGAATATCTACGCATTGGTGACGTCCGTTACGGATGTTTACGTAACAATTGCCAGCTGTTTCGTTGGCTCCGTTTTCCAACGCAAAGTTTTTGGAGACATTATCGACTGGAAACTATCGTTCCAGATGGTTGGAAGGTATTCTTTGCCGCTCCACAACATGGACATTTTGGGAAAGCAGAAGTTGGGAAAACATCATTCGAGGTAATTTGGGACATAAATCTTTCGACGCTGAATTGTTGCTTCTTGTAGCGAGGAAATTGAAATGTAAAACCATACTGCGCGTTTGCACCTGATATGGATGTCACTTTGGGGAAGAAATTTATGACAAAGACAATCAGCACATTTGGAGAGAATGGATTTGTTAACATAATAGATGAATTTTAAATATTTTGGTAAGATAGGAAAGCATCAGTTTGATATCAACCCGTCACACATGAAAGTATTATTGAAAAGAATTTTGAAAGTCATGTATCGCAATCAAACTGTATCTGATAATAATGAATTAGCCTTTTTTTGCATTTACTCCAACATTGGCTTAAGAGAAACGAATTTATAAGTTGAATCTTAAATAGCTATAAATTGATTTTAGGACGAGTTCGCAGACTTGCAACTTAGCAGGTCATCAGGACATTAAGGAATTTCGACACTTCTACAATTGATTTAAATTTATATTTTTTATGTAAAGTTACCTATATTAATTCAACCTACATAACTAATTCCAGCCGGCGGCCCGTTGGTAAATGCGACAGCGGCGCCGGTCTTCACACGGCAGGACCGGGATTCAAGTCTCATCTGGGCCGTTCCCCCATAGTGAGGACTGACAATCCAACTATGCGGTAACAATAAGTCTAGTAAGCCAGAAATGGCAGGCATGACCTTAGAGGTCGTTAGGCCAAGAAAGAAGAAGAAGTTAACTAATTCCAGGTACTAAACACAGAACATAAATCTTTCGCACAAAACCCTAATAAGCTTCAGAAAATGGAGTAGCATGACTAAACGGAGACTATTTACAGTCATACTTGATGCCATAAAGTTGTTAAGGGAGCAAATTCTGCTGATCTGAATTCAACGTTAAATAGTAGCTCTAAGTCTCTTCTAGTAGCCAGAAAATTAATTATAGTAACTAGTAAGCTTATACAATCCGCAAGTAAGCTTAAGTAAGAAGACTTTGGAGAGTTTCAAGTACAAAAAGATATCCAGTTATTGCACGGTAGAAAGGATTTGATAGTTTTTTCTGGATAAATTTTAATCTGTCAATTTGGTATTGTTAAAGAAATGTTGAGAAATTCTAGTTTTGGTCTAATTTGAAAGAGATTTGAGGATCGTTAAAGTCTTAACCTACACTCAACCTAGACAGACCTAGACAGACAAAATAATCACTTGAAGTCTTGAGAATAAGTCTCATGTATGAGTTGATTGTTCATTCTTGCCTTGACCTCGCGAATTTTCAACTTCTTGAACATCTTCAACGATGTTTCATTATCAATTGGATTTGTTAAAATTTCTTGTGTTATTTTGAGAAGTCCAGGCACATTTGCTAATCATGTCATTAGCCAGGACCTTCGTCGAACTTTCCCAGAAGTCTGATAGAGGGTTCATCAAGTATACAACATAAATTGTGAGGCACACAAGAGTGAACACTAGACAACTGCAAAGAGCCTTATCCATTTGAGCCAATGTTAAGACTCATTGGAACTCTACCTTTTCTGCCCAATTTCTTAAAGACCTTTACCAATATCCTAACCTTATCCTACCAATATCCTAATATCCTACCAATATCCTAAAAAGTTAATGTTGTTTTTACTTTGCTAAACTGAATCAAAAACATCTTTCCAGTGTGATTTAAAAACAATTCAAATTAAAACAATGGAACAACTTGATGTTCGTTCATCCATAATGAGGTAAAACCGTTTCATACGTTGATCATAACCAACAGCAAATTAAGTCAATAAATTGCGCATCGATTGCCCAGTAACAGCCTAATTCATTTGAATAATGTCTCATCGAAGTAACCTATTCCGATCGCCATTTCCAGCTGTCAAAACATACACACGCACACACACACCGCCAAACCGTTTTCTCCCGCGCATTATTTTCAATCAAGAACAACTCTGCATGTCGTACGATTGAATAATTCATGCTCATAACTGGCTCGCGCCACACAACACCGTACTCCCCCCCGGTTGTTGATATATATTCTAGACGTGTGTGTTGTTTTGCATATTTTTCGAACAATTTGAAGCGTACGATCGCTACGCAAGCTACACACCGTTGTAATGGATATTATATTTGCAGCTCATCAATGTGCTCGTATATGTATTATGTTTTGCACGATTACCATACGTGCTTGTTGGTAGATGTTTCTGGTCGCGCGATGCTCCTAACTTTGGAGGATCGAATCCGTTCCGGCATTCTAATTTGACACACCACACATCGCAAACCGCCTATCAACGCTACCTGCCAAACGGTGCTGCTGCCTAACCTTCGAAACAATTTTCTCCTCCCCAGAAAACCAGATGCCATTGGTATGAAATATTCGGCAGCTGCCTGGAATGTCCTGCCATCCTTCCAGCTACATCCTCATCGCCCTGGCTGGGCTGTATTGATTATGGGAACAAATTTTCCCAAAACCCTACCCCTGAACGAGAGCCCCAAACGACACATGCTTCCATGGTTCCACGTACGCCAGGCCAGACACAACCGTCATTAGCGCCGCCGGCGATAATAATACAACCATCAGCCACAGCATCGATCGATACCGCCCGGTGCATCGTGTTGGAGCGACCACATTCTCGCTGGCGGAGGCTTTCCGGGGGGAGGGGGCTAAAACGAGGAAGCAAAAGCTACAAAAAAAATCACCCACCAACGGACATTGACACTGAAACCATTATCATTTAGCCTCGGTTTGCTCTTTTAGGGTGGAAGGACAAAAAATACACCCAGGGCCCAGTATCCTGACACATCCTCGATCCGCACCAGGAAAGTAGAGACGCTCCATTTGGTTTCCGAGCTCTGAAAAGCAACCTGAAGCAGCAGCAGCAGCAGCCGTTGACCCAACCGCAACATAATTAGTGCACCCAGGGCTGCACCGTTCAAAAACAGGGGGGAACCGCTTTAGTTTATGATGCAATCGTTGTTACATTCTTCCTCTTCCTCTCGTGCACATACGGACACACAAACACACGAAGCCACAGGGACAGGGTTGAGGCGTTATGCATTTCCAATCGGGAAACAATTTGCATAATTTAATAACCTTCTTTTTTGTTCGGGTGTGTTCCTTCTGTAAAGCTCGGCCGGTAATCGACGAGGCCGATTTTGTCAGCTTGTGGTAAGTACTGCATTGTGCCGAACGATCATTGTTGCGGTGTATTATCATATTTTCGTACATAATTTCTCCATTGTTCGGCGACAGTTTTTTTTTCTCTCGATCGATTGTGGAATGTTTTCTTCAATTATAATAATAAAAAAGCGAGTGAAATTATAATGGTTGGTATCGTAAATCTTTCTTTTGCTTGACGGGAACAGGTGCGATAATGTAAAATTAGTTTCTATTAATTAATACAAAATCTAGAACAATTTATGATATACTGAAATAAAATAAATAAAGAGTTCAAGATATGAAATTTTGAATAAAAAAAGCAGTTTAAAAAGACTTATGTGGGTCTAATTTTGTTATATTTTTACAATATTTGCGAACAGTTTACCTTTCTTAAAACTATCTTAATTTTGCAAAAGGTTCCGATTCCATGTTCGGCAGGCTCCGGTGAGCTGGTCATGTCATGAGAATGGTACCGGACGACCCAGTACGTATAGAACATTTAGGCCGTCCATACAGACAGAGGAGGCGTGGTAGGCCCAAACTGAGATGGTGTGTAGGCGTTAATGCCTCCTCCAGAACGGCGAATATACTGGATTGTCAGACGACGGCGCTAGACCGTAAGCGATATCGGGGATTGTTGCAGCAGGCCAAGACCACGAAGCGGTTGGAGCGCCTGATAACTCTCTAACTCTAACTCCGATTCCATGTGAAGCGATGTATATCAAATTTTTACCAAATTTTCTCTACACTTCTTCAGTTTTTAAACATCTCCATGGCGTCCCATCTTTAATGCAAATAAAATTTAAAGAAATGATTGTTGGGAAGTCCAACTGGGTCTTACGATTGATTCTTATTGGAAATATGGATAGTTTTATAGATCTTGAATAATTTGTGAGTTGAAAACGCAAGAATTAATTTACTAGCGATAAAGAAGTCAAACAATATACAGCTATAGAAATAAATGTATTTAAATAAAGTTTAACAAATGAATAAAAATGACAAAATACACAAATAAAGGAAACAGACAACTCAAATATTAAATGCAAATAAAAAAGGCATACAAAACAGGTCTTCCTATAATCAAGGATTATAAGTAATTAAGGATTGTAGTGATTGTTTTGCATGTCAAACAACCAAAGTTAGATGGATTCGGTCCCATCGAATCAACTTTTACTGCCAAGTCAAAAAGTATGTAAAACTATGAATAGAAACAAAACAAAATTACTTGAAAATAATCAATTGCATACATTTAGGCGCCGCCAAACCAAACTTTTAAACATTTTATTATACTGCATATACTGGAATATATAAAAATAATTGTTTAATGCTTGCGTATTTACAAATGAAAGGCTTGATTTAGGAACTCCTAATGATGTTTTAGTATAGCTTTAAAAAACAAATTATTTTTAACATAAACAGCTATCAATAAATTCACAAATTATGTGAATTATTTTATTGGACAAACTGTCACAAATAAGATTTATTCGTTGATTAAAAAACACGTAACAATCACACTCTTCTCATAAATTTAATTCAGTAAACCTGTCCAATTTAAGTAAGTTATTAACAATTTAGTATGTATGTCTTTAGACCTTCAAATATAGATGTTGGGTGGTGGATGCGACAGCGGCGCCGGTCTTCACACGGCAGCACCGGGGTTCAAGTCTCATCTGGGCCGTTCCCCCATAGTAAGGACTGTGACTTTCCAACTATGCGGTAACAATAAGTCTAGTAAGCCAGAAATGGCAGGCATGACCTAAGAGGCCGTTACACCAAGAAAGAAGAAGATAAACAATTTTATGTTGATTTTTTCCAATATATTTACCTTTTCGTACCTTGATAATCAACATGAAAAGTTTTTAAACTAATTAAAAGTAAGTGTTATAAATGTATTCTCATTAATACATCACCAAGAAAGCGGCGATTTAGCCTTCAAACTTAAAAAAAATTAGGTTCATATATCCAGGAAAATAAATGTGTGATTGCATACTTCCAGGCGTCGTATGCTCAAGACAAAATTTAATCTTTACTCTCTTGGCTTTTTAAAGTTAATGAACTTGTTACTTTTCAACAGTGAACGTTAAACAATGTTCCAGATGATTGAAATTCAAAATGATCGCATAGAAAATTTGATAGTTTCTTAAGTTTTTGAATGACCACAAATTCCGGCCAATTTTCCATGTAACTTTAACGTTCTGGTTCTAAACGCAATACCGAACAACTACACCACGTATTGCATTGATTAGCCATTCTCTTCGATTTCACCCAGCTAACGTCCATAGGCGCAACACGTACGACGCCTAACGGTTGAAGTACAACATAATTTCCCTAATTGAATCATCGGCAATGGTTGCGCAATTTTCGCCTGTCGTTTGCTGTCCGAGCGCTCAGCACAGTGAGACGGGTAAAATCTACAAACAATTCCCGATCGGCCTCGTACGTGTCGCTCTTCTTACAGCTTCCACCGATACGCTGATGTTTTGTGTGTAAATATTTGCAATTTCACTTTTCATCACCTCGGTGAAATGAAACGCATCGCATTCAGCGGCATCCAAAGCACTGGCCGCACGGAATCATTTATGCGGATCAATATTTAAACGGATTGAGACGATTGGTAGCAACTGCAATGGCGCCATTATGCCTACGGTGTGAGGCAAGCGGTCGATTGAAACAACATTGACACTTCCGTAAACAATCCAAAACGGGGCGGGTGGAAAACCGCGTGAAAAAACCGTTCGATTGTTGTGCTGGTGACAATCGCCGCTCGCGTGTTGTTTGTGTTCGGAAAATTACAATTTGATTAAAACAAATGATGACATTTATCATGTTCGAACACCTTGCACTCCATCTGCACATGCACACGCACAAACGCAGACTGACCACCGGCAACAGTCGCCACATGTTGACTTAGTCTGGCTTTGAGGTTGCTGGACACACAGGCAGGAGTCCAGATTTTCAATTCGGAAATGCAATTACTCATCGATCGTCCGGACAAAGGTCGGCCTGCACTGTCGTCGATGTCAACAATTTCCCATTTTCCTGCTTCCTCACATCAAAAGGTTTGCTCGCCCGCTCGTGCGCCGATTGCTGGACGTGACCTCCAACAGACTGAAGCGGTCGAACTGTCTGACCACGTCCGGCAAACAAATAGTTCACTGCAAACAGCACTAGAAAAGTGAAACCAGTTGCAGCAGCCCGGAAGCTTTGCCCGGTGTGTTGTGATTGAGAAATGTTGGACGGAAATGCAATTGGTTTGTGTATTGCATTGGTTGTGCATTTGAGATGCGTATGGAATGTACACAAAAAAATGGACCCAGCAAATCACCAGCAGGATTTTTGCATCAAAAAACCGTTCCCGAGTTCTGGAGATGACTACGCTTTCAATTTCAGTTGTACATGGTTTTTCGTTTGAGCCTAAGGCCCAACAACTTCGAATCATTTGGTCGTTAAATGCCCTTCTCATGTGCATATCAAGTGCGCCTAAAGTTATGCTATTTGAAATTTTACTTTAAATTAAAGATTTTTAAACAAATTTAAATTGTAGATTTAATCTCATTAAAACATCTCCCGGTACGCAGCAATCCTTTTCATAAACACTATCAGATGAAAAACGCTCACCGTGTCCCCAAACTGACAGCAGGAGTTAAACCCACGGCATGGCAGAACATCGGTCAACCATATTATGGCCGTCCGGTGTCGACCACCGGATTTTCCACCTCGCAAATCACCGGGGATTACAATCCAAATCATCCGATTATCAGTTCCCGGGTTTTCGACCCGTTTTTCCTGAGTCTGACGGTCAGACTGCATCGCCGGCACCCTCGAAATCGGTTCAGAACAAACGCACGTTCGCCGGTTCATCAGGGAAGCGTGGAACATAAAGAACATACGAGCACACCGACCAAAAAAAGACGAGACACCTTACCACCGTTTGAGGAAACTATTTTCGCCATCCCCACGCCCTTTTGGAGCCTTTGTTTGGATTGTGTTCATCGCTGTAGGACAGTTTTCCTTGCCCGTGCTAGCGATATTTGCATGCGAGCAGTTTAAAAGTGTAATCTAGTCCATCTATTTCACGTCAATAGCGGATAAATGACTCGTTTTTCACGCGCCATACCATGACGAGCCTGCCGTCGTTGGATTGTGAGGGACTAGCCCTTTGTGTGACGACGTCCGCTACTGGACTGCAAACGGTTCGAGGCAATTCTCCGGGGAGGATAATGTGATACAAGCAACACTTTCTGTGATGGTGAATAATTGGAAAGCTGCCAGGTATTGAAGGTAGAAGTAGTATGATGGGTCTTTAATGGTTAAAGAGTACACAAGAGTCTTTGTAAGAGACAGTTGTGTGTAAAACGTGTTGGTTTGTTTTGTAGATTGCATACTGTAAGGCGTTTTATATTATAAAGGAGCATACTTAAATGTCTGGATGTTTTAGATTCTAGTTTACTGTCTGTAATAGTGACTATCATGAATGAGCATCCAATGCGTGAGCTGTCAAGAATACTGGCCAAGTATTGAGTCGCAATGAAGTCCTCTTCCGGGTTCAAACTAATGTGTTAATTGTAATTTCTTAATTTATTTTAAACTTCAACGAACCACCAAGACCATTTTCAAGTAAATTTAAGTGTTTAACGTTTTGAATGTTATATAATAATATCGACTACGAGTTTTAAATTAGAACATTTAGCTAAGCTACTGTGAAAGATATCGTACGCCCCTAAAAGTATGCAATATTTACACCAAAATGGATAATATTACTGATTAAATGTTATTTGTCCTATTTGAAGCTCTCAATAGCGTTTCTTAACATACAGACGTACTCATAATATTGATTCCTTCACAAATAAAGTACCATTTCACCACAAAACAACTTACACAAACAGATTAAAGCTTTTCTACTAAAAGTTTTGATCCAATTGCATTAGAGTTTCACTGGCTCTAGCCCACATTGACGTTTCCTTCGATCTGTATTTGAGAGAGCCTGATTTTTACCTTCCATTACGTTACATCTTCCGAACCCATTGTCCGGATGGAAAAGCTTTGCTCGTTCGAAAAGTACAATTTCTATTCGGGTAAATAACATTCCACCGGTCGCCACTGGAAGGTAAAAGCCACCACCTCGCATAACCACAGCTAGTGTAAACAGTACGAAGGGAGGCCATCGTGCAAGAAACCATGCAGAAACTCTTCTCCATCCTGCACAAGATACAATACAGACAGGATGGAAACCTAAAACAGTTGCCTGCCCTGATAATGTACATCCCATTTCGGTCAGTGTGTGTGTTGTGACGGTAGAGTTTCGCCCTGTCCCGGACACCACACACAATCGATATACACTGAATGTCGATGTATCCCTTTCGAAACCAAACCAAGAGTGTTTTGCGCTCGAGTGTACTTCTTATCAAGTGTTTTGGGGTTGTGCATCGAATGAATGGAAAAACTTGCCAGAGCAACCCGACCCATGTGTGGTACCGACAATAGTTTTGTTTCCGTTTCCGGCTCGTTGAGCGTCCGGGTTTTGTTTGTGGTTTTTATTCGTCCACGGTCTGTGGTGCATCACATCAGATCACACTCGCCCGTTGCACTTTCATTTGCAATCATCATTTACCACCCCGGAACTGGACGCTGTTTCTCGTTTGAAGTTTTGTATCGAATGGGAACTCTTGAATGATTGCAACGCAAACCAGAGGAAAGGTGTGTTTACCGTGCGTACCTTGTGTTGTGAAACGTCTCCTGTCTTTCATCCGATTGCATACATTCGGGCGATTGTCGAATGAATGGAAAATCTTCAATTATGGTTATGACTTTAGCATAATTGCAAAACTTTGCTATACTTTGGCATAATGCGAGAACCAAACAAATACCGAATACCGATTTAATCTAATCATAAATAATTCGCATTCGGGAAAAGGCACTTGAAAACATATTCTTAAGCATTCGGTTGCCAGGCTCATCATAAAATCAACACGCTGCCAATAGCACTCGCCGTTCTGCCGTCCTATGCTTCAGGGGGTGCCTACGGTGCATCGGAGCTTCCAATTTCATTTTCAGTTTTCTGGCATACGTCCAAACGCAACGCTAAACCGTTTGCTGTGACGCTTCCTGACACAGACACATCCATCCGGAACTCTTCTACGATCATTTCCGAAAGTGATTCGACACAGGCCCGACAGTGACCACAATTTCCGGATGCATTTTACCGGGGAGCAGGGACAGAAAAACGAAACGCTCAAGCCTGAGGAGGCCCTGTTGAGCCATCTGGAGGCATGTTTTGGAAAACGTTCCTCGGGTGCATTGCAACTGAATATTTATGCGTGAGCCATAGCATAACACACCGAGCGAGCGAGCAACAGCAGAGAATTATTCAACGCGTTTCGGATGTGTTGTTTTAATGTTTTGTGTTTGTTTGTGCTGTGGATCCTTCCCCGGCGACTTTCCGGGATCTCTCCTAGTATGATGACGTTTAGCTAACGGGTCGTACCAAAACTGGATGCGCTTCAACGATTCAAAATAGTTCCCAATGCACGGTTTATAGTGTATCCACCAGCTTCAATGTCCACAGATAACTTAGTGTTCAACGCTTCTCAAGAGGTACAACTTTCAGCGAAATCCACTGAGTACCATTAGACCAGGCGAAATTGCATACCAAAGCTACCGAAAGCGAGAGTACGTTCGGTGGTCGTAAATTTTCAATCTGCTATCCATGTCCAGAATCTCTTGCCAGACCTCCGGTGCAAAAACTGCCCAACATTCTAATCTACCAGGAACCAGGTCCGAGCTAAGTTCCCTTCCAGTTCCAGGGAGCCGGTTCAATGGTCAGTGTCAAGTTTCAAAGTTTGCCCCGGGGTTTCCCGGTTTGGGTCCAGCCTTTGTCAGCATAAAATAAACATGTATTAATTAGTCAGACACGCACCAACTCTCCGGACACCGGACTTTGGGATGGTTTCCCGATTCCCGAAACGTAACGCGCACGAACCCATGTCATCGTGTCGTTCTTTTGGTGACTTTGACCTTCGGCCTTCTTCTGTCACCTTATACTTCCAGCGCTGGACGACAACTAGCATGGCTTCATCCCGATGGGTGCTTTTGGAACAGTAGAACCGGTAGAATCTTTACAGGCACCGGGAGCGGGACGACGATTGACTTTTGGGAGCCAAAAATGCCAAAGGTGGTGGACCTTTCACCAGTAACCGATTGTCATTAGCAGACGGGTTTTTGGTTGAACGGGAACGGGACCGGGCATGGGTTTTTGATAAATGAGCTGGGAGTTTCGACGTGTTTCGGTTGATTAGCGCCCGGCAAACGGTGGTGTCGTTTGGCACACTGTGGGAGTGTTTTAATCAATTGCTTCATTAAGGGACCTTTCACTAGACTTTTGACAGGAGTGGAGCGAACAGGTTTAAAGAAGAAAGTTTATTACAATAAAGATTTATTCGATCAACTCTTACCATTAAAGAATTATTTTCGTAAAACGCCTTAAATTATGCAATTCGCACAAAAAAACTAATGATTTCAAGTACTGCTTTACCAAATTTCCCTCAAATAAAGAAGTCATCGTCTAGATTAAAGTCACAAAACTCAGAAGATCGATTTCACTACCCACAAAAATCAATACGTACACATCTTCGTGCAATGTCTTTATTTTCACTTTAGATCTCTTATCGTTACAAGAGTAATGCATCCTGCGCTGTCCCATTGCCATCGTTTCTGTCGACTTTTGGAAAGCAATAAATGTCTGTAACAGGCAAGCCGACGGAAGGGGAAGCATAGTAAAGCATCGATCCAATGATGTTGAGCAGTTTGATGGGGTCCAACGACCTAGCAAAACGAGAACTTCCATCCTACGGATAGACAGACACGTCCGGTACGGTTTCGCTTTTCCACTCGAATGGACTTTCGCTTTAGCGTAGCATCCCCTCAGAAGGAAAAAAAGTGGAATCAAAATTATTATTTCAACTGCAATTTTTTCTGCTCCAGGTACACCGTCGTCATGCACAAGGCTGATGCTACTCATCTACGCACTCAGAATTACGAAAGAAAAAGGGAAAAGGTGTTTGTAACTGATCGGTTAAAATTGTTCGGTTTTGTGGTAAACCCTTGTGTGAGCATCGCCAGTGTAGGTATCTTCTGTAACTCGAACCGTTGGTGGTGTATGTAATGAAAAGAAAATATCTATCCCCACTCTTACTTGCCGTACGGTTCATCCGAACAAAGGACCAATCATGCGCTTTGTTGGATGTTGGATATTTCTTTATCAGACGACCAACGAAAGCAACAGCAAAAACAAAGCATCTGTACTACTCTTCCCGGGCATAGATAGATCATGAGTGTGCCATGTTGTTGTGATGGCATTTTCATCAAATATCCTTCAAGCGCGCTACACGATATCATTTCACCACCCGCAAGTGTTGGCAACACATTACGGGCTTTACATATTTTTTTGGGGAGTTTGAGAGGGACAGCAAAAACCAGACCAGAGCTCTTCAGAAGAAGAATTACCCGGAACAGGATCTACCAACAGTGATGTGTCAATGTTTCTCCTAACGGCTCCAGAGTCAGCACCGAACGATACGGAGACGTACTAAACTTAATTAGCCCAACAACAAGATTTTGCCGCAGGCCGTGACAAAGAAAATGCATCAC
>KZ062356.1:18320-40314 GCA_002091835.1 Anopheles maculatus
CTTTTTGTGCAGGATAGTTATATCGACTCTAAAGCGATCGGAAACGTACTGCAAAGGGAAACACGGCTCTAAGCTTTGGTTCAAACACCTCATTTGCGATCGCGATTCTTCCTCTCGCAACTCGAGAAAAACTACGCAAGCAAAGGCGACAGATTTCCTCAACGTTGTGCATCTTCGATAGGTAGATTTTACAGAACTAGCAAACTGCATCCGCTTATCGCGTTATGAGCTTGAAGAAACTGCATCAAAACACAACTTAGTTGACATACACTTTGACAGCTGATTGTTATTTCGGTGCAGGGTTCGTTCGATAGAAGCTAGAAGTAGGGACGTTCACTTCACCAATTTTATCTTTAGGCTGCTCAAGTTTGCCCAATTTATGGCGGTACACATAAACAATGTTTCGGTGTGACATACACTTTGACAGCTGATTGTTGTTTCGGTGCAGGGTTCGTTCGATAGAAGCTAGAAGTAGGGACGTTCACTTCACCAATTTTATCTTTAGCTGGGTATTAGTGCGCGCTATGCAATTCGATTGAGTTTCTCAATCCATGGGCTCCAGTTTTTTAGGCCTCATTGACAATGCTTCGGCAAACCTGTTAATCCACAGGTTAGCAATAAGCAATTCAATTAAGTATCGGAGTATTTATGGCGTGTTTGCTGAAGGCAATTAACATTCTGCAAGCTCATTGTTCTGCTGTCTCGAATAATATTACGTTTCCTTGAAAGCAAGGATGCATAAAAGCCTAAGGGAATGATAAAGGAACACGAGAACCACGATTATAGCTAAGCCTCATGCAGAAAGTATACACTTTAACTCGACCCCCACCTTCGCAACAGCAAAAGCCGGCATAAACATGCAATCAGCTGATTATAATGCTGCAATTTGTTGTGCTGGCATGTGTCGATGTGTGAGTGAAAGGATACGCATGCCTGTGTGTGCGTTACACATGACATTTACGGTGGGTGAAAAAAAAACATCGCAGTTGTCAAAAAGTTATTCAGCAGATAAGAGCAAAACAATCATTCTTCTGTTGTGCTGTGTGCAAAAAGGGAAAGAAAAAACTTTATTTTTCATACTTTGCATTGCAATATCCACGCTTTAGGAACGTTCCTTCACTCTAACCGCGTATTGGGGTGGCAATGTTGCACAGATCATGCTGAACTTTTTGTACGCCGTTCTGTTTAGTACTCTCGGATATCTAGTTTTAACATGGTACGTATCGTGGTGCAGGAGTTTTCCGACCAAGCCCATCCCATCAAGCGTGAGTGAGACGATTCGTCTGGGTGTTTATTACTTTCAGGCTCATACCAAAATTGATTGGATTCGTGCTGAAAAAGCTGTACAACATAGAAATCAACGTGGGACGCATCAGCTTACCCTGCTCGATACGCGATGTGACCGTGTGCAAGAGCGGCTTTTCGGTGCAGATTGATGAGATCACCCTGCAAAGCAGCTTCGTCAATTCGGACGTTTCGAAGCTACTCTCGATTAATGTGCGCGATGTGCGGATTAACAAGGACATTAACAAAACACCCGGTGGTGGTGGTGGTAGCGGAAGTCCCACATCCGCCCCCGGTAGCAACGGTAGCCCAACCGGAGGAACGGCGAACAACGCGGAGTGGGGTGAATATCAGGCAAAGGCGAAAGCTAACCCGTACAGGAAACCGCTCGATTTCCGGGAGAAAAAGGTACCGCCCCGGCTGCTCAAGTTTGCCCAATTTATGGCGGTACACATAAACAATGTGTCGGTGGCGTTGCTAAACAGTGCCCAGGAACCGGGCTGGTTGCTTCATGCCACTGCCAAAGAGCTGCATCTGGACGGTAGTCTCGTGCACAGTACCAAATCGTTGCTCGTGTCCGCATCGCTTTGTGATGCCCAGGCGAAAATCCTGCGCCATTGCATTTCGACTCCGAAGCGTTTGGAGCGGTCGCGAAAGATATCCGATCTTCCTCAGCCGTGCCTGGGAGAGCTAAGCTTCGGCATTGCACTGGACGGTGTGCTGGTGGTGGATGGACCGATGTCGCTGGAAAAGCTTAGCCTCGCAATGACCACCACGAAGGTGATCCTGCACGGTGGTTTGTATGAGTTCATCAAGGATACGCAGGCTCAGAAGCGTCGACATCAGCTGTTTCTTCGACAGCACGGCGTGCCGGAATACGAGCACGAGCCGGACCGTGCGTTTGAGCCGTACGAAGAGGAGGAATTTTCCGTGTACGAACGATACCAACGGTTGGCGCCGATTATACCGAAAAACTTTTTCGTCAAGATCGAAAACACCACCATCAGCGCAGTGCGCGAAAACTCGTCCAACGATTTCTCTGCCACGCTGCAAAAGTTTGCCGTGTCAAGCAAATTTAGCAGTCCACCACCGACGCTCAGCACCGACGAGTATCAGCTGCCGTTAGTGTATGTAGGCGTTCAGTTGCAGCAGCTCGAGATCGACACGATGCACGAAAAGCTGCTGTTTCTGCAGCAATTTAGCGTCGACTCGAAGCTGGAAGGCAGTTTGGTGAACATCTACTCGAAGCTTTCGTCGTTTGTGTTGATCTACAACCATCGCGAGATTTACGGGTGGATAAGCAAGAACTTCTTCTCGGGCGATCGTACCACGCGGCAGCTAAATCCGAAAAGCTTAAAGCTTTCTGGGCTGGCGACGCACTGCAAAACGCGCCGATCGGCTGCCGGTGGCTCGAAGATGCTGGAAGATTTTCTTAAGCGTTGCGTCATCAAGGGATGCGCCGAGCTGTGGGATGTGACGGCCGTGTTTCGGTTCGGTCCGTCCCAGGTGTCCTCCATATGCTGCAACCATGCGAAGCTGCTGCTGGAACAGTTTGCCGAAAGAAGGAGCAAGGTGTACGAGAGCAGAATGTTGAATCTGCTGCTCGATCGCCGCCACTGGAGTGCGGAGCTGCTGATCGAATCGGTTTGGTGGTCACTTAGCTCGAACATTTCGCACAAGGAGAATGCTCAGAGCTTGAAGAAGGGTCACATACGTGGCAGTCCGTTCTACGTGGCGATGAGCTTGTGTAAGCTGAGCAGTTACGGCGATACAACAAAGCTGGACCTTTCGGTGCACACGTTCCGCGTGGAGTATAGTCCAACGTTGGCCGATTATTTGGTGCACGCGAAACGCTGCCTGGAACAGTACCGTTCCAGCACAACCACGTCAAGTCACACCCGGCAACAATCCGGCCGAGATCCGTCCCTTCCGTTGGGCAGAGAACGTCGTGGATCACTGTCTTCGATGACTGATTTGTTGATCAGCGCACGCGTTACCGACATATCGGGATTTTTCTTCAACCAGCACGAAACGTGCATGCTGGCCAACCTGAACGAGTTGACGGTGGGGAAGTTGGCGCAGAAAAATTTCATCCGCTTCGACAGCTTCCAGATGGAGATACTGGACTTCCGGCACATAACCGGCTGCGAGTATGGTTCGGCCGAGCTGCAGAACGTGTTCGCCAACGTGAAGGGTGTACGGGTGGAGCATGTGGATGTAGGCGGTGTGCCGAAGGTATGCGTGTGGCTGCTGGAAGATGCGATCGTGATGTGGAACACCAATCTGCACATGCACATCGTAACGCTGCTGCAGGAGATGCGACAGTTGAGAGACAATTTGAAACCAAAACCCCTTCCCGAACCGCCGCTCGATTTACCCATCCAGCCCGAGCCAGAACGGCATGAGTCGGGCAGGAAATCCTTGTTCCGCACGATGATGCTCGAGCTGTACGCGGAGGGCAGTGTTGAGTTTGGAATAAAGATAAGCGAACGGCACTCGATGCAGGTGTTTGGAGAAAATGCGCTCGTACACCGGAAGGGCCAGTGGATGCTGTCGATCGAAAACATTGTGATAAAGATCGACGATCAGCACATATTTACTATCAAGGATATGGTGATGGAATCGCTCGAGCGGGTCGAGCTGCTGTGTCTGGAGCGGCAAAATTACGATCATTTCCAGCTGGACTCTAACCGTGTCTGGGCAACAACGATCGGCGGTGTGAAGGTTGGTAGGCAGAGCTTTTATTGCCGAGTTTAGTGATCCGCTAATGTGGTTGTGGTTGTGTCTTTCTTTTTAAAGGTGATCTTTCCTTACGAGCACGATTTTTACGGCGCGATCGTGAATGAGTTCGTGTCGATCTACAAGTGGCTGAAGGTGATACACAACTACAAGAAGAAACCGTTCACAATCAATAGTCCGCTACCGAGCGATATGATAATACAGGTATGTATGTGCGGCCCGGTGGTAGTTGCGACGGCGGCGCCGTTCCCCCATAGTGAGGACTGACTATCCAACTATGCGGTAACAATACGTCTAGTAAGCCAAAAATGAGGTCGTTAAGTTTGCCGAAAGAAGGAGCAAGGTGTACGAGAGCAGACTGTTGAATCTGGTGCTCGATCGTCGCCACTGGAGTGCGGAGCTGCTGATCGAATCGGTTTGGTGGTCACTTAGCTCGAACATTTCGCACAAGGAGAATGCTCAGAGCTTGAAGAAGGGTCACATACGTGGCAGTCCGTTCTACGTGGCGATGAGTTTGTGTAAGCTGAGCAGTTACGGCGATACAACAAAGCTGGACCTTTCGGTGCACACGTTCCGCGTGGAGTATAGTCCAACGTTGGCCGATTATTTGGTGCACGCGAAACGCTGCCTGGAACAGTACCGTTCCAGCACAACCACGTCAAGTCACACCCGGCAACAATCCGGCCGAGATCCGTCCCTTCCGTTGGGCAGAGAACGTCGTGGATCACTGTCTTCGATGACTGATTTGTTGATCAGCGCACGCGTTACCGACATATCGGGATTTTTCTTCAACCAGCACGAAACGTGCATGCTGGCCAACCTGAACGAGTTGACGGTGGGGAAGTTGGCGCAGAAAAATTTCATCCGCTTCGACAGCTTCCAGATGGAGATACTGGACTTCCGGCACATAACCGGCTGCGAGTATGGTTCGGCCGAGCTGCAGAACGTGTTCGCCAACGTGAAGGGTGTACGGGTGGAGCATGTGGATGTAGGCGGTGTGCCGAAGGTATGCGTGTGGCTGCTGGAAGATGCGATCGTGATGTGGAACACCAATCTGCACATGCACATCGTAACGCTGCTGCAGGAGATGCGACAGTTGAGAGACAATTTGAAACCAAAACCCCTTCCCGAACCGCCGCTCGATTTACCCATCCAGCCCGAGCCAGAACGGCATGAGTCGGGCAGGAAATCCTTGTTCCGCACGATGATGCTCGAGCTGTACGCGGAGGGCAGTGTTGAGTTTGGAATAAAGATAAGCGAACGGCACTCGATGCAGGTGTTTGGAGAAAATGCGCTCGTACACCGGAAGGGCCAGTGGATGCTGTCGATCGAAAACATTGTGATAAAGATCGACGATCAGCACATATTTACTATCAAGGATATGGTGATGGAATCGCTCGAGCGGGTCGAGCTGCTGTGTCTGGAGCGGCAAAATTACGATCATTTCCAGCTGGACT
Source organism: Anopheles maculatus (assembly GCA_002091835.1). Classification (NCBI taxonomy): domain Eukaryota; kingdom Metazoa; phylum Arthropoda; class Insecta; order Diptera; family Culicidae; genus Anopheles; species Anopheles maculatus. The sequence continues at coordinate 23,801 of KZ062356.1, forward strand.
CTAACCGTGTCTGGGCAACAACGATCGGCGGTGTGAAGGTTGGTAGGCAGAGCTTTTATTGCCGAGTTTAGTGATCCGCTAATGTGGTTGTGGTTGTGTCTTTCTTTTTAAAGGTGATCTTTCCTTACGAGCACGATTTTTACGGCGCGATCGTGAATGAGTTCGTGTCGATCTACAAGTGGCTGAAGGTGATACACAACTACAAGAAGAAACCGTTCACAATCAATAGTCCGCTACCGAGCGATATGATAATACAGGTATGTATGTGCGGCCCGGTGGTAGTTGCGATGGCGGTGCCGTTCCCCCATAGTGAGGACTGACTATCCAACTATGCGGTAACAATACGTCTAGTAAGCCAAAAATGAGGTCGTTAGGCCAAGAATGAAGCAGAAGATACATTGTGATACATTGGTTGCGAAAAAAAAGCATCTAGTTCATGGCATTGTTTCACGTGTGTGTTTGCAGATCAAAGAGTTCCTGCTAGAGATGAGTGACGATCCGTTCGAGGTGAAGCTACGCGATAACTACGTACTGTTGCTCGACGAGTACCACGAAAGTGTCAAGCGGAAGGAACTGTTCGATCAAAAGATCGCTCAGCTCTGCTCGGAACGTCTAATGCTTCCGCCCGGTACCCTGGAGGAGCTAAATGCAAATCTTATCAAGAAAAACTCGGAAATCTACATACAGCGATCGAAGAAGATCTCCGAATCTGGTCCACCCCGTACGCGTCTCATCGCCTGGATAATGACCGATTTGGAAATCATGGCAATGGCCGACCCATCGCTACACGGGGGCGAGAATGCGGTGCGTTGGCTGCGCATGCTCGACTCGGAGAGCCCCTGGCCAGACGAGGGTATCGAGTTCGTGACACTGTGGGTGCGTGCCGTCAACATTGGCTGTAGCGAGTGGAAGTTTATGTTGCGCGACTACCCACAGCCAATGTTTCACGTGAAGGCTATGCATCTGTTTGGTACGCTGGCGGGTGCTGAGATGGCACCACCGAGACGCGCCAAACGGGACGTGGATATCGAGCTTGGCGAACCGTTCGGAACGAATACGGTGCAGCGTAGCATGACGTCGATCAAGTTTTATCACGATTTCAACTGGGAGCTGGATTACCTGGCGTACGCATTCGGACCCTGCTGGGAACCGGTGATGGCACAGTGCAATCTGATGATGGAGAAAATTTCTGCCCCATCACGGGACCCGAGTCCACCGTTACCGTTTTGGGATAAGATGCGGTTACTGATGCACGGTCAGCTATCGATCATCGCTAAACAGTTTACGATTCTGTTGCATGCTTCGCTCGATCCGTACAACACAACCGAAGAGATGGAGCTGACGTGGAACAACTGTGGCATAATGTATTCGAATGCGCGCCTAATGTTTAAGGGCGATCTGAACATCTACGTACGCACGGCATCAAGATACGACGATTGTAGGTTGCTGCATCTACCGAATCTGAAGCTTACGTTCAAGTTGAACTGGGTGTGCTTGGCAAACCCGAACGATCACCATGCGGTCGTTCCGTGCGCACCGGATAAGCTGCCCGAGTACAGCAGCAACCAGGTGCACGATTCGTTCCGCGCGTTCCGTTCGCAGCACCTTAACATATGGGTGTCGTTCGAAATCAAGCAAAACGCAATGTCGGACTACGATATCCCCAATCTGGTGCTGTACGGCAGCACGCTACGGTGGTTCGAAAGCTTGAAGTTGATCCTTTCCGGCGTTACGCGCCCGACTCGACGCGGGCCCGTGTTCAACAATGTGCGACCGCGAAAGAAGCAACTGAGCCGTCACTATCGCAAGGCTAACCTGCAGATGAGCTTGCACCGGTTTCAGATATTCTACTGGATGTCGCACGCATTGAATCGTGGCTTTCAGCTGAGTGGCGGAAGGATAACGTTCAGCTCCGAACACACGCTCACCCTGATGCCCATCGACGATGGGTTGATTCATCGGCCGCGGGCCGACTGGTCGGTTATGTACATGAACTGTGAGCTGAACGATGCCGAGATTTGGTTGCGTACAACACAAATTAGTAACGAGCAGCAGCAGCAGCAGCAACAGCAACGCAACGATACCAGCTCGGAAAGTCTTTCGAACGCAAGTGGCGACATCTATCGGTATTATTTCTTGAGCGTCGCGAGAGTTTCGTACGGTCGGGAGGCACTACTTTCGACCAATGGTAACGAGCGCGAAAAGGACACTCCGACGCATAAGCTTGTGGTGTACGATCTGAAGGGTGCTTGGACGAAAGACAATAGGGATGTGGCGTTCGCGCTGTTCGATTCGCTTGTCAAGAGTCAGAAGCTGAAAAATAACCTCGCCACCGAAGCGCTGAAGTGTTTCCGCAAGGAAGGGACGGGTGGGGCGGGTGCGGGTGGTGGTTCGGCAGGAGGCACAGGAAGTGTATCGACGGCCGGTGGTGCCGATCACGGAACACCGTTCAAATCGAGAAGTGCCGGGCAGGACTTGCATCACGGTAGTGGCGGTGTGGCCGGAACAACGAGCAGTGGCGGTCACCTGAGCGCCAAGGGAAAAGCGCAACAGTCAAGCGACAGTATGGCGATGTTGCAGCAGCTGATACAGGAGGCAGACCACAAACCGTTGGTGTACAGTGACGATCAGTCAGCGCAGACGAGACAGCAGCAGCTGAAGGGGCTGCAGGCGTACCAGGAAGGTGATGTGCTGCATTACAATTGGGCCATTTCCCTGGTCAACTCGCAGGTGTTATTGAAAGGGTGTGAGACTTCCGGCTATGTGATACTGAGTGCAGCTAAAGCGGAGATCTTGCAGCGTGTACATCGTCCGGTGTGGCGCGATCACACGATCGTGTCGAAAACGACTTGGGTTGGTTCGCTCGAGTGCATGCAGTACTATGCGACGGTGAGTGCGAACGAAGGTGATTCGCACGAAATGGCCGAAATTATGTGGCTCACTGTCGACAACATCCAGGAGAAGGATCGGGACGCTCCGGTAATCATCAGTGAGCTGCCCGATTTGCCGCATCTCGTTGGTAGTGGGCAGAGTGTTGGTGGGGTCGTATCCGAAACGGTAGGAGTGCTTGGCGAGAGTAGCTACACGAGTGGCCAGAAACCGCCGATCCAGCTGCAACGCATCGTGTCACGGTGTAAGTGTGAATTTTTCTACGTTAGCTACGGTGACACGAGCATCGATCCGGGCACGATCAGTGAGGTTCCGCCACCGCCGGTCGAAGAATCGATGAGTCCGTGGGAAAATCAGGATGAACCGGTCGATGCATTCACGCTGATGCATCACGATCTGGATGTGTGCACGAACTCGCTCCAGTACGCGATGATCCTGGACATTGTGAACAATTTGCTGCTGTACGTGGAGCCCCAGCGGAAGGAAGCGCTGGAACAGCTCGCTCGAATGCGGTTCCAGTTGCAGCTGTACAGCAGCGAAGATCAGAAGCGACCGATCCAACATTTGCAGACAGAGATCCGCAGCTTGATGTCGCGCATCCGTTGCCTGGAGAAGGATATACACTTCATAACGAAGGCGCGCCTAGAGGAGGGCGACTCGGAGGAGTTGCAGGATGAGTTCGAACACGTGCACAACGCTATCCTGGACTGCAAGGAATTGCTGACGACGAAAAGCGACGAGCTGGATATGATGCTGTCGTGCTATAACGAAGCACAGCTGTCCGCTTCGAACCGTTTGGCAACGTTTCGCAAGGATAAACCGGTAACGATCGTGCGTGCGAACGAAATCTGCTTCAAGCATGCCCAGTGGCGCCTGACGGAAGCGGACGGACAGATCGGTATTGCCGATCTGATACTGAGCAACTTCCTGTACACGAAGAATTCCAAGAGTGACGATTCGGTGGACCATCTGCTAGAGCTGGGATACATTAGGATAAGCAATTTGATCCCTCGCGACAGCTACACCGAGGTGCTTTGTCCGACCGAAATTCAGCGTGACATGCCGGTAGAGCACAAGCGCGTGCTGCGGGTGTTTTGCCGCGAGAAACCACCGGTCGGTGGTATTTCGGTGAAGGAACACTTTGAAATTAACGTTGTGCCGATTACGATACAAATTTCGAAAAAGTTTTACAACACGATGCTGAAGTTCTGCTTCCCAGATCGGGATGAAGCGGATGCGGCGGACGAGCTGGATGCGAGCGGGGAGGGTAGTGGCTCGGTTGCGAGTGGTAGTGTCGCAAGCTCTTCCGGTGCGGTGAAGGGTGGCATTAGAAAAACGAACTCCTCCCTGCTGGCTAGTGGTAGTGGCGGTGGAGGTGGTGGAGGTAGCGCTAGTGGTGGAGGCGGTGTGGGCAGTGCTTCCGCTTCCTCGAGTAGCTCCATTTCGACTACCGGCGGTGTTTCGAAAGCTGCATCCGGTGGCGGTGGCAAAAAAGCTTCCAAGGACAGCACATTCTTCGTGCGTATTCAGGACGATGTGGAAAAGATGAAGGAGCGGGCCGAGAAGAATAAGCTGTTTATCTACATCAAGATACCGGAGGTCCCGGTGAAGGTGAGCTACAAGGGCAACAAGGAGAAGAACTTTGAAGACATCACGGATTTGGCACTACTTATACCCACGCTCGAGTATCATAATGTGACGTGGACGTGGCTGGATCTGCTGTTGGCAATGAAATCGGACAGTCGGCGTGTTCTTTTATCATTGCAGACAGAGATCCGCAGCTTGATGTCGCGCATCCGTTGCCTGGAGAAGGATATACACTTCATAACGAAGGCGCGCCTAGAGGAGGGCGACTCGGAGGAGTTGCAGGATGAGTTCGAACACGTGCACAACGCTATCCTGGACTGCAAAGAATTGCTAACGACGAAAAGCGACGAGCTGGATATGATGCTGTCGTGCTATAACGAAGCACAGCTGTCCGCATCGAACCGTTTGGCAACGTTTCGCAAGGATAAACCGGTAACGATCGTGCGTGCGAACGAAATCTGCTTCAAGCATGCCCAGTGGCGCCTGACGGAAGCGGACGGACAGATCGGTATTGCCGATCTGATACTGAGCAACTTCCTGTACACGAAGAATTCCAAGAGTGACGATTCGGTGGACCATCTGCTAGAGCTGGGATACATTAGGATAAGCAATTTGATCCCTCGCGACAGCTACACCGAGGTGCTTTGTCCGACCGAAATTCAGCGTGACATGCCAGTTGAGCACAAGCGCGTGCTGCGAGTGTTTTGCCGCGAGAAACCACCGGTCGGTGGTATTTCGGTGAAGGAACACTTTGAAATTAACGTTGTGCCGATTACGATACAAATTTCGAAAAAGTTTTACAACACGATGCTGAAGTTCTGCTTCCCAGATCGGGATGAAGCGGATGCGGCGGACGAGCTGGATGCGAGCGGTGAGGGTAGTGGATCGGTTGCGAGTGGTAGTGGCGCAAGCTCTTCCGGTGCGGTGAAGGGTGGCATTAGAAAAACGAACTCCTCCCTGCTGGCTAGTGGTAGTGGCGGTGGAGGTGGTGGAGGTAGCGCTAGTGGTGGGGGCGGTGTGGGCAGTGCTTCCGCTTCCTCGAGTAGCTCCATTTCGACTACCGGCGGTGTTTCGAAAGCTGCATCCGGTGGCGGTGGCAAAAAAGCTTCCAAGGACAGCACATTCTTCGTGCGTATTCAGGACGATGTGGAAAAGATGAAGGAGCGGGCCGAGAAGAATAAGCTGTTTATCTACATCAAGATACCGGAGGTCCCGGTGAAGGTGAGCTACAAGGGCAACAAGGAGAAGAACTTTGAAGACATCACGGATCTGGCACTACTTATACCCACGCTCGAGTATCATAATGTGACGTGGACGTGGCTGGATCTGCTGCTGGCAATGAAATCGGACAGTCGGCGTGTTCTTTTATCACAGGTAAGTGTGATTTGAACAGCGTAAGACGCTGATAGCAGGTATTGCAGGGTTTGCCAGGTTAACGGGATGAAGCGCCCATTCATATCATTCATACACTGTCTACTAAAGTAGGCCAAGCTAATGAGTATAAGGATTGCTATTAATGTGTCTCATTTTTCTTCACTGTATTTGTTAGGCAATAAAACAAAAACTAAAGCTGAAGAAAGCACTGGTTGATGAGCAACCATCACCGCAGGAAGAGGATAAAGCTAAGATGCTGTTCGGCAATCGACATGCGGTAAGTAATATAAATATAATGCTTTGCTTTTAAATTGTGCAAAAGGCTAATGGCTAATCAGAGGATAATAATTTTCTGATTGAAATGTGTACTCTTTTCTTTACACAAAAAAAAAAAATGCTTTACGTATGTTGTACAATGTGACAGCGTGCACGGAATAAGGTATATGTATGAAGCATTAGGCGGTGTGGGCAGTGCTTCCGCTTCCTCGAGTAGCTCCATTTCGACTACCGGCGGTGGATCGAAAGCCGCATCCGGTGGCGGTGGCAAAAAAGCTTCCAAGGACAGCACATTCTTCGTGCGTATTCAGGACGATGTGGAAAAGATGAAGGAGCGGGCCGAGAAGAATAAGCTGTTTATCTACATCAAGATACCGGAGGTCCCGGTGAAGGTGAGCTACAAGGGCAACAAGGAGAAGAACTTTGAAGACATCACGGATCTGGCACTACTTATACCCACGCTCGAGTATCATAATGTGACGTGGACGTGGCTGGATCTGCTGCTGGCAATGAAATCGGACAGTCGGCGTGTTCTTTTATCACAGGTAAGTGTGATTTGAACAGCGTAAGACGCTGATAGCAGGTATTGCAGGGTTTGCCAGGTTAACGGGATGAAGCGCCCATTCATATCATTCATACACTGTCTACTAAAGTAGGCCAAGCTAATGAGTATAAGGATTGCTATTAATGTGTCTCATTTTTCTTCACTGTACTTGTTAGGCAATAAAACAAAAACTAAAGCTGAAGAAAGCACTCGTTGACGAGCAACCATCACCGCAGGAAGAGGATAAAGCTAAGATGCTGTTCGGCAATCGACATGCGGTAAGTAATATAAATATAATGCTTTGCTTTTAACTGTGCAAAAGGCTAATGGCTAATCAGAGGATAATAATTTTCTGATTGAAATGTGAACTCTTTTCTTTACACAAAAAAAAAAAATGCTTTACGTATGTTGTACAATGTGACAGCGTGCACGGAATAAGGTATATGTATGAAGCATTTGTTGCGTTGAGCGTGTATTGTTTTATTTTTTCCTAATATGTTAATTGACTTTTTTGTTATATGTTTACAAATTTTAATATTGCTCGATTGTGTTGCTATTATTATGGGTTTGTTTTTTTTTGCTACAGGTTGTTGTGAGTCGATACGGAGGATTCAATATGAATATCATCTATTTAGTATAGTATTTGATCAAATGACTCCTTTACATTATTGGTTTTTCTAATTCAAATTAGTCCGAACTATTTGTTGAATTTGTTCATACCGGAATCGACGGTTGGCACTACTTATACCCACGCTCGAGTATCATAATGTGACGTGGACGTGGCTGGATCTGCTGTTGGCAATGAAATCGGACAGTCGGCGTGTTCTTTTATCACAGGTAAGTGTGATTTGAACAGCGTAAGACGCTGATAGCAAGTATTGCAGGGTTTTCCAGGTTAACGGGATGAAGCGCCCATTCATATCATTCATACACTGTCTACTAAAGTAGACCAAGCTAAAGAGTATGAGGATTGCTATTAATGTGTCTCATTTTTCTTCACTGTACTTGTTAGGCAATAAAACAAAAACTAAAGCTGAAGAAAGCACTCGTTGACGAGCAACCATCACCGCAGGAAGAGGATAAAGCTAAGATGCTGTTCGGCAATCGACATGCGGTAAGTAATATAAATATAATGCTTTGCTTTTAACTGTGCAAAAGGCTAATGGCTAATCAGAGGATAATAATTTTCTGATTGAAATGTGAACTCTTTTCTTTACACAAAAAAAAAAAATGCTTTACGTATGTTGTACAATGTGACAGCGTGCACGGAATAAGGTATATGTATGAAGCATTTGTTGCGTTGAGCGTGTTTTAGTTTTTCTAATTTGTTGATTGACTTTTTTTTGTTTCTATCTGTTTACAAAGTTTAATATTGCTCGATTGTGTTGCTTGTTATGCGTTTGTTTTTTTTTTGCTACAGGTTGTTATGAGTCGATACGGAGGATTCAATATGAATACCATCTATTTAGTATAGTATTTGATCAAATGACTCCTTTACATTATTGGTTTTTCTAATTCAAATTAGTCCGAACTATTTGTTGAATTTGTTCATACCGGAATCGACGGAGTTTAATAAGACCACTTTATTCCTTTCTGTTTGACCATACTGCCACGAGAGTTGACTGTGTTATTCTGTCTGCTTATTTATTGTTTTACATACTAATTATATATTTAAATTTAGTTTAGTAATTCGCTATAAAAACCCTGCACATGTCTCGTTTGCATCTAATCAGGCAGAACAGCGTTTTCCGCTTAGCATTTAATGTTTTGCTTTAATTCTTGTATTATGTTTTTCTTTACTTAAAATGCGTACTTTCACATACTTTCAGCCGGAAAACAAAAGCCTTCGGAAGGGTGTGTTTAAGTTCTCCAAGTCGTAAGGAAAGTGTGCAATTACCGGAATTTAACAAAAAAAAACCTACAACAACAAAAACATCACCAAAAAGCTAGGGGTTTTAAAATTAAGCCAGGTATTACGCTTCAACAAATTCACAACACTAGTATCCGTCGTGTTTAAATCTAAAACCAAGTGATCCTCTTATATCATTTATCACTGTAACAACACAGTACGTACCAAGTTCGGGCATGGTAGGCTAGGTGCATTCGTAAACGCAATTTTAATCTACTGCGCGTACATTTCATCATATTAATTAGGAAAGTTTCAAGATTGAAAATTGCCCCCTCCAGTGAAGGAATAGAGTGTTGACACCAAATCTTCAATACCAGCGTAGTGTTTTTTTTGGGTACAGGGAGTGACCAACAAGTGAGCGAATGAACGATTGATGGCCGTAACTAGGCCGTAGCGACTGCATATGGCACCAAAACAGGATTATTTACATTTAATTGATGTATCCATGTGAGATTATTTATGTTTTCCTATCAGCATTTTCTTTTACAACTTTATTTATATCTACCATTCGAGTTGGGATTAGTTCGAGAAGAAGAAGGATTGATTCCGCGATTTCCATAATTTTGCAGCAGGGTTCTCTTTGTTCGGTATGCCTATTTGTGTATTATTTATGAAACCGTATTTCCCAGGAATATTGTGTACTGCATTGTGCTTTTCACGTTTTACATCATGTCACTAGGGTGATACTATTAATGTGCTACTATGTTATACCAGAACGTGCTTTGTTACCGTTGGATTAGTATTAGGAATTAGGGAATAGGGCCGAGTTAAGCGCACACGAGGCGAGCAAAGTTTGCAGGGTTAATGGTTAACGTTACGAACGTTATTTTGGTTTTTGAAAATAAGTATGTTAACTGTTTGTGTGTGTGTGTGTGTGCGCGCGCGAGGAGAAGAAACGCTATGTGTGTGAGTGTTGTGGGTTGAAACAAAAGGTTCTAAATATTCCGTACCAAAGTTTTGCTGACGGTGTTGTTTTTTTTTATTTCTGTGAAAATAATCCGATGTTACATATATCACCAACAGTATTATTTATTTGTTCAGTTTACATTATACTTACCGACACTTCTTTACATTTTCTCTTTCTCATACGTTATTAAATCAATAAGAAAGCCATAGTTTGAGCAGAAACATAATAAAAAAAAACAATTTTATTCCTTTAAAATGTCAACGATGATCAGTGACTGAGTCTGTTGACGAATTTGGCCATAGTGAATATACAAAACTAAAAACATCGATCTCAAATCGATCTGTATCGACGATTCGGGAAGCAAGGAAGCAAATGTAATTTGTATCACTAAGCAATAGTAGTAAATATACAATATATAAATAAATAAGTTACACTCTCTTTCCCACCCTGTCCGGAAGACTCCGGTACGACAGGGAGGACAGTGAGCAGCAGCATGTGCCGCTCTCTAACTTTTTCCTAAACAACTAAAGTTAACGTACCGCGCGCACTAGGGTGGACCGGCGAAAGCCCCGGTTTTTCTTAGGGATGTGTATAACAGTGGTGTTTGGTTTTGCGGTTAAAAAAGTCATATAAAAAAAGATCCCCCGGGGTTCCGCGCGGTCCAGGCCCAAACTCTCCCATCACATACCGGCAAAATGTGTGTGTTTGTCGCGTGTATAAACGATATGTATATGTATAAAGAACATGATTGTTTTGAATCGTTGCGTATGCTTTTTTTTGGTCAATTGTTTTTGACAACTTTGTTTTTTTTTGGTATTTTTGTTTACTTCATCGTTCGTTTATAAGTACTCTTTTTCAATTGCGAGTAACAACAAAACAATATATAACGCAGAACGAAAACTCGACAGTGAAAGCTACTAATGAACGAAATAGAGACACCTCTAACGCGCCACATCAATGCCAAACAAGGGCACTAATGGTGGTGAGCTGGGCATCTTCTAATAGAATAAGATAGAAAAATCTTGTTCATATTTTGATTGAAAGAGCAGCAAAAAACACGAACAGATATAGCGGGCGATAAGCAAGCAAATAAAGAACGCTGAAACAGAACGCACACCTTGCTGATAGGTAGGAGATTGTGATGGGGTTTTGTTTTAGCAAAGATAGCTTTAGAACGTGGTAAGAAGCTCCTCCTGGATGCTGTTGGAACGCAACAGCTGGCGTGGGGATTGTCCACCAAAGTTGGAGATTGTCTCCGACTTGGTGGCTTCGTTCGTTTTCATCGTATGATATTCTTCGGAAATTTGCTGTAAAACAAAAAGAACAGATATTGCGAATTAGAATCAGCATATCGTATGGAATGGTTGGATGAAATTCGCTTCAATCTCTACCGATACACGCACACTAAAGCGAAGTACTAGAAGACATTTCTGTCAAAGCTGTACTGAGGTTGAGGTAGCTATTTCATTCCTCGTTAACTTGCAAAGATAAACAGTATACCGGTCATTGAATTATAAAAAGCATAACATAAAACCCCCCAAAATTGCTTTTAAGGCCGAATATCTCTTTTCTTGTTACGAAGTCATATTCTTCAGGCAAGAACAAATGATATCCGGTGTTAATTACTTGTAGTTTGGAAGAGGATCGCAGTATTTGTAGGAGAATTGTAGAAAATTGTAACTAAATGTCAGAAGTCTCAAAGAAATCTAAATTCCTCTTCAATGTTTCCAATTTTTCAAAAACTTCCTATTTTAAACAGGATTGAAGACCGAAGATTCCGTTTAAAATCCCTTCAGAAGTTGTACCAAAAATGAAGTCGCCCGGTTTTAGGATGTGATTTCAAATCATGAATTAATCTATGTAACGTACCTTCAAACGGTTGCCAGGGAAGATTGCTCTCTCGCGCTTCTTCGTCATGAAGTCGGTGTGTACCAACCAGCGGTGATCGAAACACTCCTCGACCGTTGGACGTTTGCTGTGTAGAAGAGAATTTGAAACACGTTTAATAATCTCCCGTCTGCTCACTTGCGTTCTTCACACCGACGCGGAACACTTACTTTGGTGCACGCTTGAAGATCAGCATCAAGAAGCGGGTCGCTTCGGCGGTCACCTCCTTGAACAGGTTCTCGAAGCGATAGCGCACGAAGCTGATGTTGGCACGGGTTTCTGCCTCATCCTGGCCACGGAATGGACTGGTGGCCGAGAGGAACAGATACGTCAAACAACCGACCGTCCAGATGTCGGTCTGTGGCAGGGCTGGCTCATCGTTCAGGACCTCCGGTGCTGTTGAAAGACAACATATTAAAGACATCGTTTTCTATTTTGTTCGACTTCCACCCTTGTGGGATAATACTCACGCATAAAGTCCAACCAACCCGAACGGGTAACATTCGTTCCGAGCTTCGACACGTACTGGGCAGAACCGAAGTCCACCAGCTTGATGTTAACCTGACGCACCGACGCCATCACAATGTTGTCGGGTTGTAGGTCCAGATGGCAGACGCCGCGCCAATGCAGGTACTGCAAACCATCCAGCACCTGGTTGACGATGGTGGCCACAATCTGCTCACTGTACTCGGAGCGGCTGCTCAGATACGTGAGCACGTCAGCACCCTGCAACTTTTCCATCACCAGCGCCGCAATGGACGTGTTCTTCGGACGGAACGCAGCCAGCAGGGCAGCGATACGTTCGTGGCGCAGTGTGCGCAACACGTCAAACTCACGCTCGACGGCTTCGGCCGCACGCTCGTCACCCAGCTCGAAGATCTTCGCCACCACAATCTTATCGGTGGCCTTCTCCAGACCCTTCACGACAATCGAGAATCGTCCACGGGACATCTCCGACATGAACGTGTACTTCTCGTTGTAGTTACCCTCGATGCTCCACTTGAGCGGTGTCTTTTCGTAGCTGTAATCCAACCGTCCGGTGCGCTCCTCCGGTCCAACCTGCTGGCCCGACTCCGTCAGCTGCTGCAGATGCTTCATGGCACGCGTGATCTGGATCTTCGGTGCGCCCGGATCCAGCGTCGTGATGGTCTTCGTTGGCAGACCACGATCGCTCCAGCCGATACGGTTGTACGCAGCCAGTCGGAACTGATAGTTCACGTTCGGGCGGAGATCATGCACCAGGAAGAACTCGTGGTCGATATTGCACGCCACATCCACCCAATCGACTTTGCCGTGTTCCTTCTGCTCGAGACTGTAGCAGATAACCTGCGAGTTACCGTCGCTGCGTGGTTGCTTCCAGCGCAACAATACTTCCGTGTCGCTCACTGCAACGGCATCCGGTGCGTCGGGTGCGTCCGGAATAACGGCAATCACGACCCGACAGCGAGCAACCGTCTTGGCGATACGATTGCTAGCGACCGCCTTATACACACCAACGTCGTTGTGTGTGGCTGGATGGAACTGGATAACCGAACGGCCGTCCACATCGTCCAACACCTTGATGCGGTTGGTGTCGGTGATGACCATATCGTTGCGGAACCAGGTAACCGACGGTTTCGGATCACCCACGGCGTAGCAGATGATCTGGTTCGGTTCACCCTCGCGGATCGCGATCGTTTGTGGCTTCTCGCGGAAGAACGGTGGCTGACCTTCGCGCTTGCACTCAATCAGTGCTTCCGCTTCCGCGTACGATCCAAGACGCGTTCCGACCTCATTACGGATACGGCGGGTGAGCGTGATGCTATCGTCGGTTCCGTAACGCGTGATGCGGCTGCGACGTTCGTCATCGATTTCCTCGTCCATCACGTCCGTAAAGCGACGACGCTCGCGAATGATGGGCAGCTAGAAGGTTAGAAGCATACAATGAGACACATCCCAGGTAAACGATCCCGCCAAGGGCAATACTTACACTTCCATCGTAGTTCGAATCCGACACCAAGCTCGGCGAACGGTGCTTCGCGATCTTCATGTACTCGCGCAAACGGCACGGGAAGGTGGTATCGCGCAGCTGCAACAGATACGTATCCGGTCCGTACTGGTAGTGGCTTTCCGACTTGAACGATGCCGTCTCGTAGTCCGGATGGTTGTCCTTCGACACGTACTCCTCCCACTTCTTGCGCTTGTGCGGGATGTCATCAACCTGCATCGGTGGCGGTGTACCTTCGGGCGTGAAAATGATACCCGGCGGATAGACCATACGCGACGGATGGTCGAAGCAGCTCATCAGCGGTCGGCGACGGTACCAGGTGCGGCAGGATGCGTTCGTGTACCAGTCACGGTAATGGTAGTAGTAGCTACGCAACCGATCCGTACCAATCTGGTACTCCTCGAACGTGCGACGGTAGATCACATCGAACCAGGAGTGATTCAACGCATCCCGGATGGTCATACGATGCTTCTCCTCGTACACCAGCAGACGCGTAATGAAGTCACGCGCTTCGGCCGAAATGTTGTCCCAAACCGAACCGATAAACGTCCACTTGCCCTCCTTGACGCGGGTCAACGTTTCACGATCGTTGCGACCAAGGAACGGACTGACGCCACCGAGCAAAATGTACGTGATAATACCCACGCACCACATATCCTGGCCAAGCCCAACGCCACAGCGATTAATCACTTCCGGTGCGATAAACTCCGGCATGCCGTAGTCGAGCGTGTACAGCTTATCGTCCTCAATGCGCCGTGCCAGTCCAAAGTCACAGATCTTCAGATTATCGCTACCAGGATGAGCGATGAGCAGATCCTTAATAGTTAGGCCCATGTGCGCGATTCCACGCGTATGCATATGCTCCAGTCCCAGCAACACCTGGTACACATAGATGGCAATCTGTCGTTCGGTGTAGTAATCGTACTTGAGCAGATTGTCTCGCACCAGCTCACCACCGGAAGCAAGCTCTAGTATGAGCGTGATCGAGCGGTTTATGTCGTACGCGTCGTGCAGCCGGATCAGCTTGCGGTGGTTCAGTATGTTCATGATGTCCACCTCGTTGAACATGAACGGACGCAGATCGGGACTGCCGTACATGATCTTGGCGGCAAAGTTGCGACCGTTCGAACGATCCGTCGCATGGTACGTGATGCCCTGTGTGCCACGTCCAATCTCATCTCCCAGATCGTAGAAGTCCTGGTAAACCTTGTTGCGGGCACGCACGTACGGCGTACGATGGTGAGCATTGTACACGTAGTCTTCCTCGTTGTCTTCGACGTGCACCGTCACGGACGAGCTGATCGAACCGATCGCATTGCGTGCGCTGATCGAGTACAGTCCCTCATCCTTCTTGATCGCATCCGTCAACAGCAGCACGCACGTATCCGGCTCGTAGAAGATCATCTGTAAAAGCGGAGAACACCATTAACTTGCTGAACGAAAAAGGACTTCTCCCCGGTCTCTGTGTCCTACCTTAATGCGAGAAGATTCGTGAATTGGTTGCCAATCTTTGTACCACTTGATGTCCGGGAACGGTACACCGGTAATCTTAGCCTCCACACGTCCCGAACGACGGCCCATAATGAACACCTCCTCCGGACGTTGCAAGAATCGCGGATATTCGCCCAGCTCCAGACAGACACGCTGGCGCACCGTACCGTGCTCGTTGGTAGCGACCGCCTCGTAAACACCCACGTCCCGATCGGTCATACGGTTGATGAACAGCGTCGCCTGTCCATTACGCGTGTAGCTGAAGCTATAACGACCGCCCGCCTCAATGATCTGATCATTGAAGTAGTACGTCATTGTAGGCTTCGGATAGCCGTACACGAACCAGAACAGGCTGACGTTGTGATTCTTCGTACCGTACTGTACCGGTCGCTCCTGGCGCAGGAATTCGGGGGCCTGTGACTGGTGACGGTGGCCCGGACGTTCCACATCGAAATCGCGTGGATAGAACGATGACGTATCTGGACGGAAGTCGCGGCCCGGTCCAAGGTAGGGATAGAACACTGGTGGTTCCGGTTCTAGCTTCTGACGGTACGTCTGCACGTACGGGCTCGGATCGCTCACACCGTACAGGTTCTCAACGCGGATGCGGAACTTGTACTCACGGAACGGTTCCAGATTGCGAACCTCGCACGAACAACCACGAATGCCCGAACGGGTCGTGTGCCATTCACCGTCCGGTAGCTCGATCATTTCCAACTGATAGGTAACCGGATAGCGCGGAACGGTCGTCATCGATGGACGCCAGGAGAGCGTTAGTCGACGATCGGACAGCTTGGAGATGATTGGTTTCTCCGTCAGTGGGTACGGTGGCGTATGGAGCAGATCCTTGCCCTTGCCCTTGACGTAACGACGACGTGGACGGTAGTCTGACGGTTCGAATTTCAGGTTGGCATGGCAGATAGCTTCGCCGAGGTTGTTCACAGCCTTGCAGCTGTATCGGCCAAGATCTTCCTCCTGCACATCGTCCACAATAAGCCGTGCGAGACCATTCTTTTCTGCCTCGATGCGGTACTTCTCGCTCGGGACAAGCCGGCGACCATCACGGATCCATTCGACCGTCGGCATCGGGAAACCATCGACGCACACGGTCAACTTAGCCTTCATACCGTCCAGCAGCGTCATGTCGGTGAGCTTCTTCATGAACGATGGTGGCGTGGGTTCATCGCGTTTCTCACTGTGGAAAGAAATATTGGGTTAGATTGGTTGAGGTTTCCCTTACAATGCCCCAAACACACTTACATTCTGGTGACGACATCCAGCTTAGCCTCGATGGTGCTGCTACCCTCGCGGTTCGTCGCAGTGCACGAGTACAGACCGGTGTCTTCCGGTTCGCACTCCTTTATGTACAGACAGCAACAATCGCCCTCGTACTTCATCTTGTACCGATCACCAGCATGGATGGGAGACTCGTTCTTGTACCACTGAATCTCGGGGCGCGGAACTCCCACCAGCTTAGCCGGGAATTTAGCCTCCAATCCCGGCAGCTGTTGCAGATCCGAGAAGGGATAGACAAAGTTTGGCTTCTGGAACACCTTGCGCACAATGGCCGAGGCACGCGTTTCCGTTTCTCCCAGTGGGTTCGCCATCAGACAAGCGTACTCGCCCGAATCGGACATCTCCGCGGGCGTAATGGTCAGCCCGA